>OY829329.1:44160470-44297871 GCA_963691655.1 Toxonevra muliebris
TAAATCAACTGTAGTTTATTATTTCACTGTTAAAAATTTTTGTTTGCATATTTTAAATATATAAAAATATACCTTGAAGTTCAATGGATGCATTTCTTTTCCCCCCTTCTAAAACAAATCACGAAAATACGCATTTTTTTAACCTTATAATTCAGGACACACCCTTAATTTTCAATCCGAAACTTCAAATTATAAAATCTGTATCAAAAAAAAAAAATGCGTGTAAATTTCCATGTCCATTAAGAAATGTCTTAAAAATGTTTATTTGGTTCAAAGTGCGTGATAAGCTGAAGGTTCAAAAAGCCAAAACTATAAAACATTCAATGTTACACATAAATATTATAAAAATATTAGCCTAAACATTTACATTATAAACACAGCTGATTTACTTTAAACAAATCATTAAAAATTCTTATATGTCTACAGTATAACTAACTAAATAACAAAATAAAGAATTTCAAGTTCAAGACAAACCTCGAAATTTGCTTGCAAAGTATGCAAATAATGTGCGTGTGCAGCAATAATCCAAGAAGAATGTAATAAAAAGGAGCAGGCGAAGACGAAGAAGAAACGTAAATTTGTATTGGTATTCCACAAATTACAACAGCAAGAGAAAAACAAACAAAAATTCACAATACTGCGAATGCAAATCTCGTCAAACATACAAACACTGGCAGACAGCAGCAATTATTCGTTGCCGTTGTCAACGGAAATTAAGGCATTTCCGCTTTATAAGCGAAGCAACAAAAAGCCACACGATTGAACGAAAAGAAAAAACACCTTTCAGAGGTTATTTTTAAGATTTTCTTATTTCACATTTGTCACACAAGGTCACAAAACAAAAAGAGTTCGCTCACATTTCCACAGATGAAAATGAGGCTACATTTTACTTGAATTTTTTGTTTTTTTTTAACTTTACTTTGATTTTTTTCTCCAACTTTTTTTCAATTTATTAGTTCACATTTCTAGAAGATGCGAGTATTTTTTAATAATTTTTTTTTAATTTTTATATAGGTACAAAACTTGTGTTTTAATTTTCTTTTAATTTATTTGGTTCTAGTTCACAATGCGTTCACGTTCGTTCATTTGGGCATGGATGTCGCGCGCTTGAGCCTTTCTATGTCACTGAGGATCAAAAATTGCTTGCCGCATCTGAGCAATGAGGCTGGCGGTTGGCTGGCAGTTGTTGCTTGTGGTTGCTGGTTGCTGCTGCTCTCAACTTTTCATTTTCTTTTACCCCCAGAAAATCACATTTTTTTGATGCCGAGCAGACGCCGAGCGACGAAAGGCGGCGAATACCTCAAAATAACACAACAAGCACAAAAAAAAACAACAACAAAATAGAACAACAAATGAAAATTCATTGAGAATTTTAATTTTCGTGATATTTTCTTTTTATTTGTTTGCTTGTTTTTCGCAATTATTGTTGTTGTTGTTATTATTTTATTATTATTACCGTCGGTATCGTCGCCGTCGGTCGGTCATAGTCACCCCATAGTCCAATTGGAAAATTTTTTTTAGTAAATATTTTTCTTCTATTTTTCCTTTGGTAAATTTCTTAATTTAAGTTTTCGTATATTAAAAATTGCTTTAAAAAACAGCGTTTCAACAAATTTATGTGCTCATAAAAATATTTCGTTAATAAATTTCAGCATTTTTTAATGCGAGTGTATAGTACGTATGCTTGTGTGTGTGTGTGTGTAGGTGTGGGAATTTTCTGTTATTCTTTAATGACAAGCGATTTTTTGTATCTTTTTTCACTGCTGCTTCTGCTGTTGCTGCGATCTCTTGGGACCGTGTGAAAGAAAGCGACAAATAGAATTTAAAAAAAAGCTGAAGAAATAAATCAGAATTATAGTATATTTTTCTGAGGTTTTGTAGTATAATTCCTTTTTATAGCAATAATAAAAATAAATCAGGCAAATTCTTATGTTATTATTGTTTTAATAGTTTTCAGTTAGAAATATACTACTTATCTACAAGGACATCATACACACGTGAACTACATATGCTGCCGTAAATCAAATCACATAAAGCTGCCGATATTTTGATACAGTAAAAAGTCACAGTTATCTGATACAGGTTCGAATTTTGCCGGGTCGATTTCCTTCCACAGCTTATCTATCTTCCTTAAAGTATGGTATGACGTCTCTTCGAATATTTCTTTAAGAGAGAGGGAGAGAGAGTTAAGAGAGGGAAAAATCGGTATATTTTCGAAAAACGCTTTGCAGAAAAAAAAACCGTATAGGTGGGGCGTTGCGAATCTGCAGCGTAAAAAAAACGCCTGCACATGTAGGTTTTAATCTGATCTACGTTGTTGAGCACATCTCTTGCAAGACTTTAATTTAATTAAATCAAAAGTGGTGTAAGTCAGTTTTTTTTTTATTATTTGGAGTTCCTTACAAAAAGTTTATATCTAGATTGAACAAGTGAACTATAAAGCTGCCTATACATCGGGAACAAAAATTTTATCAGAGCCCTATTTTGAACATTACTTTTACAAAACTAATGTATTTTCAAAAATCTGATTTTGACTTACACCACTTTTGCACGCAATTTCTCATATTAGGACATAATGAACAGATATATAGCCCAAAAAAATACGTTACGGAAATCCCGGACCCCGGAGAGAATATAAAATTCCCAGTTGGCAACCTTGGTCTGAGATCTGCTTTGATGCAAGCTAAGGACAGATTATGGACGAAAAGAACGAATAGTTTTTTAGCGTGTCTAAGAACTGGAATAAGGTCCCCATATATGAGCCATTGTTTCTTTGTACACTCTCCAACCATTGACTTCGAAGGTTAGCCGAGTTCATAGAAAGTATTGGTACCAATGTACAAAGCCGATGAACCCTTCTTAGCCAGTTCCGCGGCAGCCTCATTATCTGCAATGTCACAGTGGCTAGGTACCCAAGAAAACGTGACTTTTTTATGGGTCGACAGGCGCTGGAAACTATTAAAAAACTATTCCGAGAAAAAACACCGTCTGGCTGATAACTTTTAACTGCTTTTTAAGGTTTATTTTCGACCAAAACTTTCAATTACAAATATTCCGGTCTGAAAAATACTGGATCATATAGATTGCGATCCTAATGTTGAGTCAAACGACGTATCTGAACCAAAATAAATTTTTCAGCCGAAGAGGCCAAAATTAGTGCAATGACCAATCCACATTAAATTGTATCGTTTATTGTTTGGTTCACGTAATCCCATCACTATAGTGTCGTATATCGTATCGCTTACCGTTTATTTTTTAAAGTTTAGAAGCTGCTGGTAACTACATTTGGTTTGTCAAAAGTGTTATTTTTTGTTTTCTTTATTTACAAAAATATTTTAAAATTAATATTGAAAAATGTAAGTATTCAAAATCAGTTATAGATAGATTAACTACACCCTTGCAAATGAAAATATTGGTGAATTACGTGGAGGAGAATTCGCAAAAAACGCTTCAGGGAAGGCAGACTGAAGGTAAGGCTGGAATAGATGATCTGACATACCTCTCAATGCACGTCGTTGCCGCAAAATTGTTGATTGGTTTTCATTTTCTTCTTCTCTTTTTGTGAACAATATTGTGAAATATTGGGAAAAATAAATTTATTTGATTTTAAAAACCTAAAAAATTCGAAACGATACCGAATTACCTATCGTATAAACTCAATCGTTGAGACGATAGTATTTGATAATTTTTGACGATACATGAAACAAGCAATGTATCGTCAAAACGACATCGTCCAAACGATATAACGTTTTAGTGATTAAGTTAAGTAAAAGTATCGTCAAAACGATGTCGTCAGATGACTTTCGTCATACGTGATGAGAGCCCAGACTAAATTTCATAAATTGCCAATCGTACAGATTTTTACTTGAAACCTACTCGTTCATAACCAGTGACTCAAGGTATTTAACTAACCCTTCAATAGTCCTCGACCGTGCTGTGTGCTATTTATTGCTATACTTTTTTAAGAAATAACTTAAATTCATTGATCCGTAGCATAGTGGTTAGTGTGCTAAACTGCTAGAAATGAGTACCCACGCTCAGCACGGCACCACCTTTTGTCTGGCAGTGGCTAACCTCCAGGAGTAAAAATTCCCTCAGAAAAATTATTCACTTCGCCTTTCGAACTCGGCACTGTAGGTGCAAATATACATAACTCACACATGAATGCATTCTAAAAACTCCATTTTGGTTCTCCATGGGTGTTGTGCCATAAAAGAAGATTTTTTAGCCGTCTCTCAATATCTAAGTGAAATGGAAACAGGGGCCGAATCGTTTGATCTGTGAACGACGTCCACTTGATTTCAAACGCGATGTCAGAAACGGTCATGCATTTTAGATTGCCGAAGAATAAACTTGGACTTGATTTATAAAAATGTAAAAAATTTTCTTTACCAACTGTTTAGAATTACTGTGATTATAATCCTTGGGTGATTACTTTTGCATCAACTTGTTTTAAAATGATCGAAAAATTTCAAATAGTTAATAATTTCTTGCAAACCACATCTTGGCTAACAATGGCAAACCTCCAAAAATAAAAATTGGTAAAGGTCCCTTCCATTCGTGAACAAATGCACAACGCAAAGCATAAATCAGTGCCAGAAGCTCGACCTATGCAGTTATGCCCCAATAGCAGTACCAAACTTGACAAAACCTGTTAAAGTCTTCTTAACCCTCTAACCCGTAAGGCCGCCCTGAGGCAGCCTTCATTCTATTTCAATTAATAGATAAGTGCAAATTTATTTTTTCTAAAAATTAATTGCCAGCCCTGAAGAAAGAATAAACACACAATTTGTAGTCAGTTTCTGCGATCACACGATCGTTGTTTATAGCTATTGTTTTGTGACGAAAAATTATCGCCCATATTAAGTTTTTTATAAAAATTAAAAAAAAAAATATTTGTAAGCCTCCAATTTTGGAGGGAATTTTTCGGTAAGTAGATATACATATTCACTTTCATAATTTGTTACTGTTTGATGTAAATAGTTTTTTGTGGCTTACGTAATATTTTGTGAAGGCAGCCTCAGGGCGGCCTTGCGGGTTTACATCAAAATTTGTGTTTTTTTTTTTTGCAAATTGCATATAGGGTGTAAAATTATTTTTTCCTAGATATAATATGTATACTTTAGATTTTTATAGAAACAAAGGAGAGTGACAATCGTAAAACAAAGAAAATTCCAACATTTATAACAATGAAACAATGTATCTTTTTTTTTGGCTTAAAACCGGAAGGCCGCCTCAGGGCAGCCTTCCTTTTTTCTCATCTAATTTCTAAACCCTAACACTAATCAAAAAATGGAGTTCATCTTCATTTTTCTTTCATCAATATTAACTGGAAACAAAAATTCTGGTGTTTGTTTTTTTATTATTTCAATCTAGCGGGTTAGAGGGTTAAGAGTCAAACCTACCATCAGTTAATTCATGACCTTATGTTACTGGGTTTTTTTCAATGTACTGTTAAATTAGTTGAGTTTTTCTACACCAGTGTTTTTCCTTGTACATAGTACAGGCGCAATTATTTATCGTCCCTGAAGCTAATAAATTTGATTAAATGACATTCATAGTTGCAAAACATTCTTGTAATAACATGTTAAATTGGTAAATTGAATTTACATAATTTAATTTTAGACTAATTCATAGCCAGGGAAACAATCAAAGTTTGACGGATTTTCATTTCATCATTTCATCGCCCTCAATATGAAATAGTATAGAATTAAAACTAAAAGCAGCAATTTCCATTAGTTAATTAAATATGCCAGCAAATTTTATAAACTACACATACGCAGCAACATCAATGCATCGCAGCTCTAACGCTGACTGACAGTAGCAGCACAGTAGAATAACATTTTAGTAATACCAACAGCAATGGAACGGCAGCAATAGCATCATCTCTTTTGCTGCACAAACGCTGCTACTGGCAATTTATTTTTTTATTCGTTTTTCTACTACATATTACTCATTCAGTTATGAATATTTAAATAATTTTTCTGTGGGTGTACTACGTATTACCAAAAGAGGTCGTTATTGCGCGACGCGCAGTAAAGGTCACCCACTGCTGTAGTGTGGTATTGCTTTGGCTTTGTGAATGTGTTGAACAACACATTTGAAAAAAAAAAAAAACATTTTTAAATACATATTTTCCCATATACAATATTCTTTTATAATTTTAGGCGCCAACATTTGCAGAAAATCGAAAACTACTACACACAGCAAACAGTTGCTATTGTTGCCGCTGTTGTTGTCACTGATGTTGTCATCATCGTAGTTCTCGTTGTTGCTGTGAGCTTTTGTATTTCATGATTACATTTTCCGGAAGTGCATGCATTTAAACTGATGCAAATTGTGGCAGCAGCCATCGGTTGAACGAAACTAAAAACATTGAGGTTGCCAGATGAAATGCTGCGGAAAAATTTAGAAATATTACCGAAATTCCCAACTTACTTAGTCGCGATCTATTGTCAAGTTACTGAAATTAATTTTAGCATATTGATTACAATAACAAGGTTACAAACAGCAATCTAATATGAAAATTAGGTTAGGTTCGATTGGCTGAGGTTCATTTATGGAACTAAGTTTGCACTAGTTATTTGAGAAATATCTAAGGAAGGTAATTGAAAAGAAAGAAGCTTAGGTTAGGTTAGGTTGGAGTGGCTGTCGAGTGGCCCATTGTGATACCACATAGTTGGACCTACAGTTTAACGCCGATTCCGAACGGCGGTGTGGCAATTTTTTATCGGCTTGGTGGTTTTGCCATTACCAACCAAGGTATGTACTTGTACACTTTCTTATAATTCTCATACACTTCATATTGATAGTGAATATAAGAAAGTAATGAAAATTAACCACCAGACGAAGACGGGGATCGAACCCAAACCTCCCAGATGAAAGTCTAGTGCACTATCCACTAGGCTATCGAAAGAAAGAAGCTTAAGTAATAGGAAATTTTACTCCAAAATTATCAGCCCATTTCATGAGTTTTCTAAAAATAAGGTATCTAGGATTTAATATTATGATTGAATTATTATAAATGGATATACCCTCAAGCATATTTAAAACAGAAATATAAATTAAATTTAGCATAAACACACTCTATGAACTAAGTGCCACTAATATTCCTCCCTAATCTCAAATTAAATCTAAAAACTGAAACAAAAAACCTCACAGCCAATAGATTACTATTCTTTTGAATAAACTAGGAGCTTTCAAAACGTGCGAGTTAAAGTGGAATGGTGTAGAAATTACCTTCTCGGACATAGTGTTTTTCTGAGGTATACAAGAGTATGGAATCAGGAAACGAATATACATAAGAAAAAGAAAAATTCAGGATTGCTAACCACGGTCGGAGGCAGCCAAAGATTGCAATGTGAGAATACAGACAGATTTTAATTCTGTATTAACCAATGCAAAAATTCAGTGACCACCTTACGAATCACAATGCCAGTGGCGAATTCAGTTCCTTTCAAAAATGAGAATGCGTTTAATATTTAAAAATCTTTCTACAGGACGCTTATTTATTATATGCGTACTACCTTAGATCTGAAATTTTGGATTTACGATGTCCTATTTTGGAGAGCTTGATAATGGTTTTTGATCTGAATTCTGACCTGGTTTTAGATGAGATTTTATGCACTAGATTTTGATCTCATTTTAGGTCTGTTTTGTTCTGAGTTTTGGTTCCAATTTCGGCCCGATTTTTTGACAGAATTATTTATTTTTAAATAATTAATTTCATCAATTAAACATTTCCTATATTCTAAAGCGTTTGTTCCAACAAAGTTCGCTAATTGAACAAAATCATTGCTTAAGCGGGAGTAAATACAAAATGAGAGCGAGAGAGAGAAGACATGAGTAACGGCATCTCTCAGAATTATCTCACGAATTATCTGCATACACAAATAACAAAACAAACACCAACGAGTGGTTTGATTCTCTTTTGCTTTATTTTCTGTTGCTTTGCTAAAATATCTATATTATCTCAAAACTGGGCATGTCGCTAAATAATGTTTTGAGTCCTCTCCTACATTTCAAACACAAACGAACACAGTTCCAATCTGCTTGCTGATCCTTTCCTCCTTAGTATGCCTACCAGCTTTCTCTGTTTTGATTCTCTCCACGAGAAAATCTTCCCATCCCAGCATATATTGTGTATATTGGTCACCTATGCCAAAAACACAGCAAGTGAAGACGCAATCTGAGTTAAATGAACAAGGGCAATGAAAACTTGCCTTCCCCTATTACACTTAACAGTTAAAAAGGAAGCCAGTTTAAGTGCCTTAATGCTTTTGTCTAATGTAAATCTTTTCAAAAGTGGGGACCTGACAGGTCACCTTTCTATTTTCAACATATTTCGGGACAGCATTGCCTGAAACTTACTGACTTGGCAGTATATTTGAAGTGTTTATAAGTGACCGTAAAACATGGAAAAACAAAAACTTCACAATCAGATCCGGAGCATAAGTTTGGCTCACTATGGAAGATAGCAGCGGTGGGGCTTGAATCTATGAACCAAGATTGGAAAAAGCCGTAGCTATGGAGAGAATCGCAGAGGTTCATGCTATAGACATACGAAGGAGAATAAATGGAGCCTGCATTTATATTCTCTCGGATAGTCAAGCAGTTCGAAAAGCTCTGAACTCATACACCATAAAATCCAAAATTTAATGGAGTGTTTTGAGCTCCTTTCAGCCTTATTCACCAGGAATAAAGTTATACTGGCTTTAATACCGGGTCATGAAGGATTTAAGGGAAATGAAAAAGCGTGCAGCTTAACAAGTGCAGCTTAATAAGTCCCGAACCTTTTTGTGGTGTGACATCAAATCACAACCAAGCAATAATAAGGGATTTGGAAAATAAAGCCCTCAAACACTATTGGTCTAGACTTCATGGTCTCCGACAGGCTAAAAGACTTATTAACCCTATCACCATTAACTCAAAATACATAATCGAATTAATCGGAAGGGAAATTCGTATCCTTGCAGGGCTTCTTACAGGACAGTATCATCTGAAGAAGATGAGTATATCGCAATGCGATTCATGCCGACCCATGTGAATGCCCAGCTGCCGTAGATCGCTTTATCTTGGAAAGGGACCCTTGAGACCTTCTGAGATATGCGACATGAAACCTAATGCATTTCTTAGATTTGTTTGCAGTCTTAATTTAGAATTGTATTAAAACCAGGGACTGCACAAAAGATCAACAATGGTCGCAATGCACTATATCAATGTTTACTTAATAATAATATATTGTGTTCTCTAGCTAAACTGGATTGTTCTTTAATCCTAGTTTCTAAACGTGTCTCTGTACAACTTTCATCAACGGTTGTATTTCTTACCTTAAAAGTTTTTTGTTGGTTTATTTTTTCGTATTACATACGTTAGCGACAGTCAAAGTTAAAAATTTGTGAAAAATAGGATAATTAATTATTTTGAAAAATAAATAAAATACTAGCCAGATAAAAAAAATTAGCTATGAGTAGCATAGGAACTTAAATTTGTTATACAAAATATTTAATTACTTAAAACAAATTGATAAAAAGTTTATTCAACACCAAATACTTTTAAGCATTCACCCTTTCCGGCTTCATAAAACCACACCCATTAAATTATTTAGGGGTTTGAGATCAGTTTTATGCTTTTTACAACAAAATTTATCAATCCCAATTTTTTTTTTAAATTAATCAAAAACTTGGGAAATAGAGGGTTAAACCATGCTATCTTCTTTATCATAAGTTTCTTAATAAAGTAGTGGTGCAGTTTTTGTGCAAGTCCAAGGTGTACAAACATCCATCTTTCGTATTTGTTTCTCTAAGTAGAACCTAAGTGGGAGTGAAAGTTGCCAATCTTTGGTTTACATAAAAAGTCATTTCATGTAGAATTAATGCTAGCTTGACTTCTAAGCTCTACTGTCAACAATATTCTTCCAATCTATTTATTATGTTCTGAATTTCCTGGGCATTGTCACTTAAGATTACGATATATTCTGCGTACATAAAGAGCCTTATATTTATTTCTTCTATAGTTTGCTCATGCCACCATCTTGGGCATCATGCAGGTCGTTTAAGTACAAAGAGAATACCGGAGATGATTAAAGGCTCCCTTGCTTTACTCAATACAGTAACCCTGTTCACGCTTTAAAGTAAAGTGCTGGTTAACTGAGTAACAGGTAAAGGCGGTATTCTACCCGAGATGGTGCAAAATATCGATGTTTTCAAATCGTTGTAAATGAAAAGCTTTTCAATATTTTTATTCGAGGTTTTTTGCAAGTTTTTCTACAGGTTTTGAACAATAATTTTCGTTTTTAATGTTAAGAATATCTTTGTGTCGAAAATTGTTGCTCCATGGTGGACATGGTATCTCCGGTTTAAATATTCTGAAACACAAAATGTAACCAATTTTGTAATCGTGAGACTTCCTGCTATCGCCTCATCTAGGGAATAAGAAAATATTTTCTTCAATTTAAATCAGACGTTTAAAAACCATAACGATTTTTGCCCTGTTTTTGTTTATATTTTGCATTAAAAACATTAGTTAAACAAATGCTTTTTTGTAAAATTTCAAGTCAATTGGACAAGTGGTTTTTTGTGAATCGTGTCCACCGTCCCGAAAAAAATTGTTTCAAGAAAAACGAGTTTAAAGATTCACAAACATGGTACTTACAAATTATGTAACTTACGGTTGCCCCCTCTTTTTTCTCATAAAACTCGTTGTCTACATCAAAAATATTAAATAAAAAAAATCGATTGTTCGGACCATCTCGGGTAGAATACCCCCTCAAAAGTGTAACACAAAATTACTCTACAATAACAAAATATACAGCATTTACTCTTACACTCACTTTACACTTTTACTCTGGTTTGACCCTTGAGTAAAATATTTGTTACTATTTTACTCTGAGTAAGAGAGAAAATTAGTGTTGCCTACTTCTTGATTTGTACGACAACAAAAAATAAAAAGCAAAAGTTTTGTTGCTAGCGCATTTAATTGAACATTGATCGCAGACAGTGCACTATCTGAGTTTTAGATGCGTTCACGCTCTAGGGTAAAACATTACTTGTTTACTCCGTTACCTCAGCACTTTACTCTAATGCAGGCTGCACACGATACAATCTGTTGTACAATACGTAGGACGATGAGTTGAACTGCTTTTTCATACACACTTTCCAACACGTTGTACAATGAGTTGTACAATTTCATTATTCCTTTGTTCTTCGTATTGCAAACAACTTAGTGGGAAAATGTATGAATTGAATGGGATTAGAAGGCAACTCAATATCATTGAGAAATTCTAGAGGGTCGAAATACCATAAGCTGATCTCACAAATTTTATCCGCCCCAGCACTACTTTTTTTTTTTACTTTCATCTTTTTTCTTTAACACGTTCGCGGACGTGAATGCTATAACATTCATTTTCATGATGACACAATATGACATGAATGCTATAGCATTCAAATCTATAATACAAATTCCGGCATTCAATTCTATATAGCATCCACATAAACCACAACTGAACTGATCTGTGTATCGAAGTAAATGCTTTAGTATTCAGTGTATGTAACTAGTAAAATGTGATATTGTTAGAACTTGGAAAAAACGTGGATAATCAACATTTAAATATTACGATTACTTTAAGAGAGCAGCCATGTGTCTCTTTTTGCATCTCGATACAATTTTGAGTGTCCGCGAACGTGTTAATTCTTTTCTATACGTTGTTTCATTATTTTCTATTAATGGCATAAGGAGTGAATAGGGCTAGTGTGTCAAAATATTCCGAGATTTTCTCTCCAGTCCACACAGCCGACTTTCTATTATCATATACATTTTCTATTAAATTAACCATTTTTATAGGGACACCCACATTTTTATCTCGAACTTTTTTTTTTTTGTTTTGTTGCAACAGCAAAAGAAGTATTCAAGAATACAGCACTCGAGTGCTTCCTGCGGTTTGGAGGCTCCCAGGCCAATTATATTGGCCAAGAGAAGTGACCTGTATATAGTACCATAAGCTGCCTACAGCTCTTTGTGTTAAGTGATAGCAGAAGCCCTGTTACACGCTTCGAGATAACAGGTATCATGGTCTTTGTCTGTCTCCACCTACAGCTACCAGCGCCTTGGATACCTTTAGCTCTACATGAGAACGCCATAGAAGTTTAGTATCTAGAATGACTCCTAGTTATTTCACTTCTTGGGATAGCTGAATAGTGATCCCTCTAAGTACTGGTAAAACGAGACCATAAATCTTGAACTTAGTTTATAACAGAATTTGATCTTAGTTTTGTGAATTTAGTCTGGTATGAATTTAGTTTGCCAGAATTAGATCTGAATTCTGGCTTGATTTTTAAACCGAGTGTTGGTCTGAGTTTTTTCTGAATTTTAGTGTGAGCTTTGATCAGATTCTTAGACTAGTTTTTGATCAGAAGTTTTTTCCGATTTTTGGTCTAGTTATTGGTCTTATAACTACGCTATGAATTCCGCAAAGCGCTATAGGTGGCACTCGTAGGAAGTGACGCTATTTTTTTTTTTACACATCCGCTTCATATTTTTACGAAACGGTGTCAAATCCCATTTGCACATTACACGTGCCAGAAAAAAAGTTAAAAACAATTTTCTTATTCATATCTGGCAATAGTGACGGCTGCTGGTTGATAAATATTGTGCAATTCATAATGTAATTATTTTTGTTGTTTTTTTTTCTCAGAATTATTTTTTTATTTTGACCGCCAATATAAAAATTCTTGGCATGCATGAATTTAAATTTTTAGATATTTTCTTGTTATTTTAATTTTAATGATATTCATTTTTCCGCAAAGAATTAATAAAAGTAATAAGTGAAAACGATTAACTGGAATTAATTTCTAAATTCATTTAGGAAATCCGATAATTTGAAAGCAATTGGAAAATAAATTCAATAAATATTTAGTTAGGTGGAAAAAATAAATAAATTTTAAAGTAAGCATTTTCTAAAAAGAGAAATAAAAATCTTGTCAAAATACTTTATTGAAAGATTCTAAATGAAAACGCACAGAAAATATGATTCACAGAAAAAATGTTAATTTTCATTTGTGCCTCTAAAGGATAATTATATTTTCAATACGTATAATTTTTTGTTTTTTAAATATTTTGCTTTGAATTTGCACGAAAATGATGAGAACAGCAACGACATTTATTTGGCATGGCGCCAACAAAATTGAGACAAAGTTCTTCGCACTGATTTGAATGCCTTTCATCAGCAGAAGCAGCTAAGAAGAGCACACAAAAACAAAAATACCTCAAAAAAGACAACGAATAAGAAGTTAAAAAACATAAAAAGTGTGGAAAGGAAGAACTTTTCGAAAGCAGCGTTTTCAAGTAGAAATCAACGTGTACGACGATGACATGCGTTACGTTGCGCTCTGATTAGATTTTAAATACTTTTTAAGATGAAATCGTAGCGGTAAGAGTGTGGAGTGTGTGACAGACGAATAGACAGACCGAACTACAGAAACAAAACAGACAGCATGTGATTTGTGTCGTGTGGTCCAATCATTCATGTGAGTCGATACATGCAAGGACATAGAGAAATTGTAATATTAATGATGAAAATAATAAAGTAGGAAATTTTAGTAAATGAGCCGTAGAGTGAGTGCAAAAATGGTGTAAGTGAACTTTTTATTTTTTTGGATTTTCACTTTCAGGCAATAATCCTAACTTTATTTATTTTCCGACAAAATTGGTGTAAGTCAAGGTTAAATATGTGCCTAATACATCAAGGAAATAAATTTCAGTGATACCTTATTTTATGCAGCACTTTTACATAACTAATGTATTTCTCAAAAACTGATTTTGACTTACATCATTTTTGCACTGAACCGTTCAAATGTAACTATGTGTATTAGGGCGGGTCAAAACGTATAAAAAAGAATCTATGGATACGTCTAAAATCAAATGTAAAAACGCGGTGGCTTTTGAACAACTTTACTTAAAAATCATCCTTTTTTAATATACGCTTTATGGTAAAAAAATTTACCCACCCTAATGTATACACAGAAAAGATGAGATATTATCAAGAAAAGCTAAATTTTCTTATTACCTATTCCTAGTACCATTCAACTTTTTTGGAACTATAGATTTATTTTCTCATTGAGTTTGTACTATTTAAATATCCATGGCTGTAAATATTATTCAATATTCCATAATTTAATTTTGTTAATGATGTGCCACCCTAATGATGATGAAAACCAACAACAGTTTGATGTACTAAAATATAATATTCATTTTTTTGTAAGATGATGATCAATAAAAGTGATTGAAATATGTGTATTATTTGTTTTGTTTACTATTTGGAAAAATTCAACAATAAATCTATTTTTAAAAACCTTCAAATACCAAAGCACCTCAATAAATGAATAAATTAAGTGTTTTACTTTAATCCCAAAGTACATAATTGCAACATTGTTGCATGCACCAAAATGCAGCAAACCAAAAATAAACAACAACGAAAAAATCCAATTCCAATTTAGTTTTTTTTTTTGTGGCAATTAAAATAACAGCAATTTACATAAAACTAACAAAACAGAACGAAAACAAAAAAGAAATTAGAAATAATTTTATAAACAAATAAAATTGAACCAAATTATATTTGAAAATTTCGAATTAATGGGATACGAGCATTTATAAAGTGCACAATTCAAAACACAGTGTATTTTGAGAATATAATATATGCACTGAAATAAATACATAAATGTCCTAAACATTTTGTTTAAGACCCCGAAAACAGAAGATGGCAGAAAATGATTTCGTGTTTTTCTTTTGGGGAATTTTTCCATCAAAAATTAATTCTTGTTTTATTGCTTAAAAAATACCATTATTTAAGTTTTTAAACCTTACTTTTTAGGTTTTATTTAATACTAACTGAGCTTTGTTTTACAGCTCTGAGAAAGTTTGGTTAATACAAAAATTCCAAAAAACATTGGCCATAAGAGCTTACCAGCCTCCTATCTAAAACTAATTATTGAACTTATCATTCATATCGTTTTCCATGGGTTTTTCTACTTCTACTTGTTCAATAGCCTTAATTGGTTTTTATTTGCCTACTTTGCTTTTGTTTTCCACAAATGCCGTTTCAAGCGACCACATTTTCCACAATAACTACTGCCAACATACCGCTTTTACAAAGAAACTTTAAATGTTTGACTTGGTATGGCCTTTCAGGTATACTGATTCAAACATTTACTTCGTATGATAGATGCCACGCCCAGTTTCTCCAACCCATTCACTTTTTTCTTTCATTATCCCACTGCCAACCAAAGTTCTCGTGCTAACTATCAATAATGTACAACAAATAATTTAAGAAATACACCATACTAAAGATCAGGGTTGCATAGAAAATGTCTTACCCAATAACTCAAGCCCACCCATATTATCCACAGAATTCTATTGACAAATCATATTTTCATTCCAAACCTTAGTATCGCTCCATAAATAGCACCTGAAATATTCAATAAAAAAATTTAAATCATATGGAAAGTGCTCCGCCCTTTTTTCAATCCCACCCATGTCTTTGTTGTAGCATGGTTTTGTCAACTAACATCCTTGTACCAAATCTCAGATACGGAAATATACCTAAAAATGCATTCAAGTAGTATAAGAGGTGACACACTCATTTGTTTACAAATGATCAATCTTTGCCAAACCACTACCACTTACATCTCGCTTTCGCACGGTTACATTACTTCAACAATGCCTTTGTAAGGTAGATGCTACACCTACTAATCCATGGATATATATATTCTTTTCATAGAGTCCCAAATAAGGTTTTCGTACTAAATCTTAGAGCCGTACCACAAATGGTTCCTGAAATATTTCACAATTAAAATTTAGGTTATATGAGAGGTGCCCTCTAGCTGCAAAATACGAAAGTTAAAAATGGTCTATATTTGGAAGATTGTTAAGAACAATCCTTGCATCGAATTTCATAGCAATATCTTTATTATTATTTTTTGTATGGGAAGTACCATATACCACTTTTATATATACTTGTATAGTAGATTGCCCATCTGTGCAAAGTTCGATTTTTTCCTGCTCCTAGTGGATTTTCTGAGAGATTATATGAGAAAAATAAGATTTAGAAAAAAATATAGAGGGAAATAGCCAGTTGGTTTTGATCCAAAGGCTTAACAATAGGCTTTGAAAAGGTAAATAGCTTTAATCGTTGATAACTTCTAAAATATTGAATTTTGAGTAACTGCTCCAAAAACAATTTTTTTTAAAGATAACTAGGGCAATATTTTGTTCTTAGACAGTTTTGATCTACGAGTGAAATTTAACCATGTTTTGATCGAAAAGTTGTTAATTTTGTACAAAATTTCCATGGGAAAAATTCTTTAAACAAATTTTTTTAAATTTTTTAGACGTAGTATTTTCTGTTTAAAACTTTTATATTATAGAAGATTAAATGTGAATGGATTTAAAAATTTTAAAATCTTTATTTTTAGGAAAAATAGGCCGTCTCAAAATTAGAAAAAAATGGATTTTTTTAATTTTTTTGAATTTTGAGTTTATTTATAGGTAGACGAATCTTTATACGCCTTTACTTCGAAAATCTCAATAATTTGCAACAAACTGTTGGAAAAAATCGCTTTAGTTCGCAAAAATTCCATCCATTTTGGTCCCTATATAGTCGCTATTTCGTATCTTTTTTCAGTATAAGGTCTGTTTAACCTCTTATAAATCGTAATTGATTACACAATGCAACAAAAATTTTATGCGCAAGATTTTCGAACGGTAACTTAGGATCGTTGATCACGACTGCGTACTCAGTTTTTCTCCATCACATCTAGTTCTCCCACAATATGGACCTGAAGTCGGAAAAATAGGGTCTTCAGGGGCTATTAAGAAATTTCCTTATTTCAACAGATACGAATTTGATGTCTGAAGCAAACTTGCTAAGCATAAAGAGATAAACAGCTTTTGTTGACACCTTTTCCTCCATCTTCTACCCTTCCTCTTGAAAATGGGGTTTTAAACCCCTTTTTTCGATAAATGGCCGATAAAACAAAAACCGTTGAGAAAACTATTATATTGTCTTTGGAAAAAATGTTTCTTGTTAAAAATTATAGGAGGTCCCAGAACAGAGGAATAACCTACGAGGTACAAGTTTTCTAAAATAATGCAAAAACCGAACTTTTTGCATTAAAACCCTAAAAATTGTGTTTGGAACAGTTACTCAAAATTCAATATTTTAGAAGTTATCAACGATTAAAGCTATTTACCTTTTCAAAGCCCGTTTTTGAGCCTTTAATTCTAAACCGACTGGCTATTTTCCACTACAGACGTCTATATTTTTTTCAAAATCTTATTTTTCTCATATAATCTTTCAGAAAATCCACTAGGAGCAGGAAAAAATCGAACTTTGCACATTTTATATATCTCGTAGGCAAGCTATTGTATAGTTAGGCTGGCCATCCGTACAAGAATGAGCCGTAATTTCCTTGTTTTGGGGACTATTTTATGCTCCATGCCTTAAATTCCTTCTTTTCGACTCGAAACTTAAATTTCGAAAATCTCACGAATTATTACAGCACATATTTTAGCTGCGTTTTATTCACCACTCGCTTTTAGTTATGTATAACTAGCAGAGATAATTGTAAGGGAAAATAACAGTAACTTATCGATAATTTTTTGTAAAGAATAAAAACAATGTATTTATAGCCAAGTTTCGGTTTTTATACCTCTATAAAAATTCCTGTTTTCAATACAATTCCAACTAGAATTTCCTTACACCGAACGAATTTTATGATGCCCAGTGCCAATGCCCTTAAGGGAGAAGGCCACTGTAACGGCTGGAAAAATTAGTGATTTTCGGTAATTTTTTTTTATCGGATCGTTTTATATTCATTTTATTTAATTGCAATTCCAACAATATTTCCATAAATTTTTATTAAAAAATATTGAATAATTTTGAAAAAAAATTGTTGGTTTTTAATAATTCTCGTCGCACGTAGAGTTTTTTTTTTTATTTTCCACAAAATGACGACTGATTGAAAATTTGTTCATGTTTGCGACCCTTTTTTTTGTTTCAAAAGAGCTTAAAAAATAGTAAAAATCAAAAAATTTAAAATCGGCTACGCTTAACAAATACTTTCTGAATTCATGTCTAAGTATCGGGGTCTAGATTGCTACTTGTGATTTATGAAAATCTAAATACCATTTTTATTTCAGTACAAAATTTATATCTAAGCAAAAAAGTATTAACAATTAGTTGATATCAGTTATAAAAGAGAGGAGCAAATAATATTTTTCTTTACATATGTAATTTTCAATATAAAATTGAGGAGGCTTGAATTATTTTTAGATTTCTGGCCTGATATTTTTATCTACTAAATATTTCTGCACTTTGTAATTCACCTTAAAACCTCAACACATTATTTTTTAGCTTTTTAATTTTATTTTAAAATACTCGAGCTATTTAAAATATTGTGACTAGTGATTTAAGAGTATTTAATCTTCAAATCAAATAAACAAATAAATTAATCTGCGATACCAGCGCAGTAGAGTTTCACATTTTCGACAATATTTCTAACATTTTTTAGATGCAATATCACACAGGTTGACCCTCTTAACCCTTTCAGTCTATCTTCTAAATTGGGGTCGATAGATAACTTTTACGTAAAATTCATGATTAGTTCTACAACTTGTATACCCTGCATATCCTTGTTTACCCTCTATTAAACTTCAGAAGCTATAGACGAAAATCCATTTACGCATTATATTATTTTATATATTACAAATATACTTGGAAAGTAATATTTTCACTCAGTAATGATTTATTGATTTTTTTTATTAAAATAAAGGAATCAAATTTAATTATCAATTTTTGAATATAGATTTTTGATTAGACTTGGAAGGAAACAATTCTTAAGAAAATAGCATAAGCACAAAATGTCAAATGTTCGGCAATCTAAAAACATAAAAAATACTCAACAGAAGCGAATGCATATACTGTAGTTAGTGAAAATTTTAACTCAGATTAAAATGAAATTAATGGCATCAAAATAGGAAAATAGTTAAAAAAAAAAAGGTCCGCATGCTACCAATCTGAATTCAAGCCTAATTCAGCGATATCTTATCCATTTTTCTACAGAATTATTAAAGCAGTATATGCTTGTAATCGGAAAACTATTTAAAACGACACTTAAATTCTCTATGTGTAATAAGTTGAACAAAATCATAGAATTTCGTAGTAGAAGAATCTAAAAACAGATGCCAAAACAATAAGTAGCAAAATCGAATCGAACACCCAAAGTGTTTTATGAGACGCACGTGCTTGCTCAAGTGGATATTTTAAAGGGTGAATACTCTGAGATCGTTATAATAGTAATAAGATGGTATATACTTTTCTAGCATTACATCATAAAACTTCATATAAGATCAACGAAACAATTCAAATATATCATAGTAAAGTTAAAGATTTATTTTATGAAAGATCAATTCAGAAATATACAGCAATTGAAATTTCTTAGTAATTTTATTGCATAGTTGGAACTTGCTGTCGAAAATAGTAGCAGTAAATAATTAAATGTAGTATTCCTCTGTAATTAGCATAAATTATTCATCCGACTTATTTGGAAGGAACTAAGATATTAAGCGTTTTGTGTTTTCAGCTTTTTATATGAGCATTATTAATGCAAAAGAGGATAGGAAATCAGTTTTTACAACACTTCTGTTGCAGATCAAATACGAGCAATATATTAGTCGCTATAGCTCGACTGTCCATCCACTTTCTACTCCAATTAATTGCTACAAAACACTGGAAAATAAATAACCCTTTTAGCCCTCGACATTTCGAATAATAAACAGCTCATGCTCTTTTTTTCTCTATTGTTAACTCTCTTCTTTATCAAATAGTTAAATGAATTTTATTGGTTTGGGTCAGAGTTGGGTAGTAATGATTCCTTTAGAAAGTAAATTCCATCTCTATTCCAATTACAAGGAATTGTAATTGGTACGTAAATGTTTTCAATTCCTTGGTAATGGAATTGATAAAACTTTTAATTCCATTACAAGGAATTGTAATCGGTAATTAAAATTTTTAAATTCCTAGGTAATGGAATTGGAAAAATTTTCAATTCCATTACAGGAAATTGTATTTTGTAATTAAAAATATATCAATTCCTTAAAGGAATTGAAAATGTAATTGAATAGAAAGGAATTTAATATTTAAGTGTAATAAATTACTTTCTTGGAATTAAATTCCAATTTAGTTGGAATAGTTCCTCAAAAGTAATTGATTCCTTTTTAGTTCAATTCCGAAAAAAAAAAATCGGAAATCATTGTAAAATGCTTCTAATAAGCCATTACGTATAAAATTTGGGTCACTTCTCTCGTAACGTAACTAACTAACTACTATAATTAAAATAAGTTTTTTTCTTATAAAAAAGTTACTAAATTTCAACTAATTACTCACTGATTCAAATTACTGATTTATTTACATTTAGAAAAAAATTATAACGACTATAAATTTTTTAAAAATATTTTTGTAAATAGAATGAATGAATTTGAAAGGAAAATGTCAATTTGAAACTCATTTGCAAAAAGAGAACAAATTCATTGAAATCTGATAAATCACTTAAAAGAGCAAATCATTTATTACTTCTCTGTATAGTAATCAGGGATGCCAACTCATTTTTTCTTTCTCCCCGATAGATCTCGAGAAACTCCCCGATTTTCGATAGAATTCCCCGCATCGATATAATTTCATATTAAACAGCTCGAAACGCACAAACATTTTACAAAACATTTGACCTCAATGAGTGTTATATTAAGGCGACCCTGAATTTTCTCAGCCCAAAATTTAACCAATTTTTACGGGACTGATAGATTAATAGAAATGACTCCGGAATTTTTTTGGCACATGAGAGGGAACCCCCATCTCAAAATCGATCCGGCTCAAGCTTGCACAAAGTTTAATCCTATTGGGTAGTACATAGTTGCCACACCAAATTTGAACGAGATGGGTTGTTTTAAGTTACTAGACGCTCATACTAATAGATAAACAGGCCTCAGCGGACTTTTTAGATAACAAAGTTTTCAAAGGAGAAGGCATGGCCTCTCTTTTGACTCAAATAAAAAAAGACAAAAACTTGTTTGAGAAAAACGAGTTCAAAGTTTTGATTATCGATTTTTAACATATAAAATATATTTCATCTTCCTTATGATGGCTGATCGTAATTTGTAAGTCTACAGATTAGTCAGCAAGGATTAAGAGTTATTAATCAGAAGGTGCTGGACTAAGGCATAGCTTTCTGAACGGTCGAAAGAGAAGTCGAAGCGCCGCGCGACTGTTTTGATCTGACTGATTGATTGTCTATATCTACGAAAGCACTCCGCGTCTTTCTCTGAAATTTTCACAAAATACTTTCGAAATATAATGCTTCCAAATAAAAAGCACTCTTTTTTAAAAATCGATTTCTCCAAACCAATAAATCGCTGGGCCAACTTAAGAAAAGGCGAAGATTTTAAGACCCAAAATATGAAATATTGCGTAAGTTAAGTGTTTCATTCTATAAAATTTTACAAAAAATATTCTAGACTTTCCCCGCAAAAAACAGCTCATTCCCCGATTCCCCGCACCCAGTAAAATTCCCCGCAAATCGGGGAGTTCCCCGCAAGTTGGCATCGCTGATAGTAATCAAAAGTACGATACAGAAGTTGTACATCACATTTTTCTCATATTTTCTCTTAGCCTCTTTGTTGGGATGAGTTAGGAAATAAATAAATTTGTAATGCATAAATTTCTAATGTTTATATACATATATTAAGAAATGTACAGTCAAGCTCACACTTACGTCAGCTGGCGCTAAACGAATTTTACAAATTACAAGTTTATATTTAGCAACTAACAAATTAATTAATTGTGTTTCATAGAAAACACACAGCACAATGAAATTCAATGCAATTGAATTTAAAACGAAACAAAATACAGAACAGAAGCTTTTATTTTTCATTTTCTTTTAGACAACAATAAATTAAGTAAATAAAATTCATAATTTACTGCATTTACATTCCCTTTACATATCTTGGCCCCTTCCGTCACACACTCACACACACACATTGAAAAAATTTATCTTTCATTTGTGGCACTTTCAAAAATTGAGAAATTTATAGCTCCCTTTTTATTATTATTGAATTCAATGGATCATGACGCACATATGCATATACAAACACTCTCCCACAAAATACACACATCCACACACAGTCATATAGATTGATCTTTATATATATATATCTATATATTTGGGTTCTTTCGATATAGTATTTTTGATGACATCTCGTGTGTCTAGAAGGAAGGAAATGCAATGACATAGTCATAGAAACTAAACGAAGATAAACGGAAGAAGAGGTGCGAAGATCATGCCGCTTCATGTCAAATGCGATCGAAATTGAATTATGTGTGCATGTGTGTTTGTAAATGCATAGCCCTTAGATCGGCGGCATGAAGAACTTTGAATTTTAGGTGTTATTGGATATGTTTATGTTTTGTAACAAAAGAATAAAGAACAGATGAAAATGAAAATCAAATTTGTTGTAAATTAAATCAGTTCTATTAATTAATCTATGCTCTCCACGTTCTCTTATGCAGCAACAGTTTCTTTACTTCATTTAACTATTTCCCCCTGCTCCCCTTCATTTCTCTATATAGTTATGCATGCACTCGTGTGTAGTCACACATAAACCACAAGTGTCATTCAGGCAAAAAGCCTCTTCTTTTACTCTTCTGTTTCTTTGGTTGCTACTGCTTCAGGCTTCATTCATTTTTTTTTTTTTATAAAATTAATCTTTTTTCTGCATTTTTTACTTGCTTTTAGCGAATACGTCTCATCGCCCTTTTTGTTTGCCACTGCTCTGCCTCTTCCATTCTTTTATATGAAGAAATAACAATGCGAGAAACAAATAATAGAATAAATAAAAGAAAAAGAAATGTTGGGAAATTGCATGAAGCATCAAGCGAGCAAGCTTCGTTTGCTAAGTAACTAATGCAAAAAAAAAAAAAATTCGCAATTTCTTGCATGACGCATCGACCGCATAAGTACTACGACGACGACAACAAAAACAACAAAATAGCAGTAACAACAACATACAATGAGTAAAAATTGTGCCAGGGGGAAGTGTATGTGGAGTCAGAAGGGGGTAATGTAAAAAGAGGAAACTGGCGTCATTGGCATCGAATGAAGAATTTCGTCGTCGTCTGTTAGTTGTCCCGTCGTTGTCGCATTTACACTCCAATGCACTTGAATGGCGACAACTTTTCTGCAGCGTGAATTTAATCATTTGAATATTAAAACCGCAACGAAACTCGCCATCATCACAGAGCTAAAAATAATTTTATGGAAGTGACGCATTCACATGTTTACCAAAAAAAATATAAATACCATAAGTGGTATCAGTTATTTCACTGACGAATAGCCTGAGAAAAACTGGTGTTGATAATGTTTTTTATTAGTTTAAAGCCATATGGATTAGCTCATTGTCCTGGGCGGTTGACTCTTAAATATCGCTTGCATGCTGCGAAAGGGGGTAAGCCCTGATATTCCGTTTGCTTTCAAGCAAAGGCGGCAGATTCCCTCCAGTTTTATTGCTAAATTCTTTAAGTTTGCAGTGCTCTAAGAGGCAGTTTCTAATAATTCCTAAGTGGGGACAATGGTTAGAAGATACAAATTTCCTATTTTTTGCTTTCATTTATAACAACACTATTGAAGAATATTCTCAAACAATTTTAAAAGCAAATTGCAAATATTTATGAAACTTTAGACAATTGGGGCAATTTAAAAAAACCCTCTTATGCACTTAATTGCAACAGCGTTTGTTAAAAAATTAATTGCTACGCTATATGAAGAGTGTGACTGGAACTTATAAGGTTCTAGAAAGCGAGTTGTCCAAAAATCATACGGAAACTCAATATTTTGAAAATCTAACCTACAGTACGCAAAGGCAGCTCATCAATCAAAGTCCAACAATTTTTTTTTTTTTTTAAATATATTCAAATTAAAAAATATGTTATACAAAATTCTATATAAAAAAAGACTACAAATTTGTTGTATCTATTCCTCTGCATTAACCGAATTTGAGACTTAAAATCGAGTCTAGGAAGTTGTTCTATTATATACAGTTGCACCATTATAAAAAATATAAAAATATTTTCCGATATAATTGCAAATAATACAACAATTTTTTCTTGTAATCGAGCAATTCTTAATATGATACTTTGAATTCTTAGACTTAATAGCCTCGAAACCGAACCCGAACGCTAATGATCGAAACCAAAGGCTGGGTCCGACACTAGCGCTGACTGGCAACATGTGACACGAATCGAGTTAAGAGGCACCGATACTGTACTCAAAAATAGTTGAAAGGCAAATACCGATAGAAGTATAATATGATACCAAATATTTTTTAAACATCTTAAAGCTTATAACAAATCATTTCATACTATGTCGTATATCATTTTCCTATCATAAGTGTAGTAGTTTAAAAAGAATATTAACACCATTTTGTCAAGATTACATTTGCCACATTTACAGCGTAATGTTTTCCGATATTAAGGACAATATACGGATAAAGAAATAAAATTATGGAATAACAAGTATAGATGAATAAAATCCTGGGATCGAATACTCATATATACATACATAGATACTTTTTTGAAAACTTATCCTTCATAAGAACTAAACGGAACTGATGATGAAAGCTCATATTTAATCATTTCAAACCTATTGGGACAGATTGGTCCTCCGAGCTCTTTGCATATGGTTAAGTTGATTTCTTGAATCAAAACGGTATTTAATATTGTTCCAATAGTAATTTTCAAGCTTCTGTTATATTATATGATTGTTTGTGCATATTTTGGTAAGGCCGTTTTTTTTTTCACTGCCAATTTTGTTAAAAACTTCTCATTTGATATTATAACAAACTCAATTATTCTTAAGATATTTAGCTTTTTTAATTATTTTGTTAATATGATTGTACTTAGTTTTGCCATAAATTCTGTTACAAAATTTCGATCGCCTGCTTTATTTAAAACTTTAAAGGAGAATAACACTGTTAGTTTTATTTTTTAATATGTTTGCATCATAGAGCATCAAAAACAAATCAGTTTGATTTCAGCCTTTGTTTGATTGCAATGAAGTGGGGTGTCAAAGAGAACCGCATTGCTGTAATTGCCTTATAAAAGTACGGGAATAGTGCTGGTCAATTTTTACATTATTGAAAAACCTTGGAATATCAAGAATTATTGTTTATCGTGGTTTAAAACTTGTAACAGAACTTATGGCAGGACTAAGTACATACACCCCGTTGTAAATCTAAAAAAACCCAATTTTGTATTATTTATTTAATATTTTAGGGAATCCCATGATTTTTCTGTTAATCTAAGACAAAGTTTCAATCCATGAAAGAATATACTATCTACAAAAAAAAAACTATCTACAAGAAAAACAAATAAGAAGAAGAATACCACTTTTTCATTTTTAAATACTAAATAGCAAAATGGAGCAAAAAAAAACAAAATTTGGAAAAATAAATTTATTGTTGATAAAAGGAGGATATAAAAACTACAAATACATGAAATTTAAGCAGTGATGCGTTTTTATTTGCGCGGGATGTACATCTATGCAAAAATTTCAATGTTAGCAAAGCTGTAAAGTTTCTGAAATAGTCCCATTTGTTCTGCTCTTAGAGCGTAGTTTTAAATATATTAGCTAATGATTCGGAATTTAGTGGCTTGAACTGCGTTTTGATGAGTTAATCTTAAGAATAGAAAAGATGTGGCACTGTTTAAGTGTGCTTTGGTGTATACTTTGATAACATTTAAGTTGTTTTTGTTGTGACTGTTGCTGTTTCTGTTACTGCAAGCAAATACTATCCTTTGAAAGAATACATGGTCTATTACATATTGAATGCAGCATTTCTTTTCTTCTTTTGTGTAAGTTTCGAATTGAAAAATGAAAAGACCTAAAATGTACACAAAGCCTAAAAGTAATATCAGTTTTTCCAACAGTTTATCTTCAGAATCAATTCAATGTTTGTAAAAAGGACATTGGTAGTTTGGAAAAGCTATAGAGAGCGCACTCTTAGATTGAATTGTAAAATATGAACGCGCCGATAAATAATTAATACTTTATTTTATTCCAGCAAAAGCTCGTGGGGAAACGATAAAGTTGCAGTGAGCACCTTGGGCACATGTTGCTTTATTCGCATAGTGTATTCAAAGAATCTTAAGGAGTTGGTCATGTGGTAGGGAAGTTGTCTACAACGTAGAGTTTTTATAGTCTACCGTAATCAGCTGTTTAAATTTAACGGCAGCAACTTTGTTGTTAATATTTAAAATTGTAACTTGTAGGTAGCTAAATTACATTTGAGCGGAAATTGTGTGCATGACTTCCGGACGTTAAAAGAACACTCTATGAAGAATTGAATAAAGTAAAATTTTAAATAAAAATAGCTATGAAAATGTTTAGAAATTGCATATTTACCAAAAAGAACTTGCTTGCTTCACTTCTCTCCCTCTTTTTCACTTGCCCCTGTTCGTTTGATATCGAATATTCAATATTTTCGTAAATAACAATAATAATTCGGCAGCATTTACTGCTTTCTGGTATTTTGTGTGATAAATTTTTATTTAATTTTTCTTTGCATTAAATTTCTTATCTTTTTGCATATGATCGGGCGCATTTATCGCTTCAATTTACAAATACCTTTCCCCACTCTTCACTTTTATCATATACTATAACATTTTATAATGGCAATTTTATTATTTTAATTTATTTTGCACAAGCATTTTCGTTTTTAAATATTTCTTTTAAAATAAAATCAAAATAAGAATTTTCGTATTATTTTTACAGCAGCAGCGCTACAGCTGCGCGAACTGCAGCAGCAACGGCAACAGCGTGAATTGGTGACAGGCAGAGATTGTAAGCGTCAAATATAGAAATTCTTTTGGCATATATTTTCACCCGTCATTGCGCTTCAAATGAAGATTTTTTATTTATTCTTGCTCACAACGTTGTTAACTTGAAGTTTGTTATTTTTAACAATTTTTGCAATAATTTTACAGCAAGATAAACTATAAAAACGACTGAAATGCGAGCTCACTCCGTCACCCTAGCTATGCAGTTATTTTTAAACTGTCCAATTGTCAGTTTGACATTTGGAACGAAGATGGAAACCGGAGCCGTTGTA
This sequence comes from Toxonevra muliebris, assembly GCA_963691655.1. Taxonomy (NCBI): domain Eukaryota; kingdom Metazoa; phylum Arthropoda; class Insecta; order Diptera; family Pallopteridae; genus Toxonevra; species Toxonevra muliebris. The sequence goes on from OY829329.1 coordinate 44,187,678, forward strand.
ATTTCTAAGTAAAACTTTCATTTTGACTGCGGCGTTAAAATTTCTGTGGGTTAACCCTAATCTTCGAATCTAAACTTGAGCATAAAGTTTGTTATATAAAATCATGGAATAATGGGTTATTGAGATTAACCCTTTAATAAATAGGCGAAATTAAAAACAAAGAAAAATCGAGCTTTTTATAATTTTTCATTTTATTTAAATTAAAAAATTAACACTTTCTGACCAGTTACCGTAGAGAGGCACGAAAATTGCATGTACTTCAGAAATTATATCAAAATATAAATAATAAATAATTACTTGTGGAAATAAATTTTAACATATTTTATTGTTCCCAGTAAAATTCGAAGAAGTTTCACTACTACGTACTGTAGTTGTTTGAATAAATACGATAGTTACGTTCAAGGTGAATTTACACCAGGTGAAATTACCAGATTACTTTTGTTTGTTTGTTTACGTTTGTTCTCCATTTTTACATTCTCTTCACGCCGCCATTAAGACCGCAACAACAAAAATGTGTTGTTATAATTTTGTTGTACGGCTGATTTTTACATTTTATGAAATCTGACGCAACAACAAAGATGTGTTGTTTTTGCCATGGTGAAATTGTTGTAATCTTGCTATCATCTTTTACATGATTTCTCAATGGTTACGTTTAATATTACTGTAACTTTTACAAATTTTACGGGGGCCATACTTTCTTCAGCAAAGTTGATCAGGATGGAGTATAGAAATTTTTTGTCAGAGTTGTACAGGGTACAAAAATACTTTTATGGTTTGATTTCGTTACAAATTTTTAATTTCAGATTAAATTATATTATATTTTTTATGTTTAATATATAAATCCCCCATTTATTGTCCTAAACATAAAAGAGGTCTCATTGGAAAGGGCACAAATTTGAGAAGCAGAAAATGACTATCATTTGCGATACGTTATCTTCATATTTAGGTCAATAAAATTCCTCATTTGTACATTAAACTTAAAAAAAAAAAATTATAATTTAATTGAAATTAAAAAGTTATAACAAATTCTTATAGCTCGAATTTGTGCCATCCTCAATAAGATTTTTGTACCATCCTGTACAAGATTTAAAATGATGTGTAGTTAAGTTAGAACCTAATAATGCGTTAAAAAAGAAATAGTTCATACTTAATAAATATTGATTTTATTGTTTTACCAGCATATGTGAATACCTTCTGTTATCAAAATTAAAATCATTTTCTGGCTCTAAAAATGGAAAAATCAAAGCAGTAGGATCTTAGAATATGATTATAATAGCTTCATCGATATATTTCACTTGCACTAAGGATAAGTTTTTTGGGAAGTTTTCTGATGACCTGACACATAACATTTTCTGTGAAAAATAATATCAGATTCATGTTCATCAACTGAAATTACACCAAAATAGGCTTTTCCCGTCGTTTTATGATAACTTGGGTAAGCGTAAGACCCGAAAACAGCCTTGTTGGATCTTTTTTGAGGTTAGGGGCAACACGTGACATTTCCCATGGAAATTAATATTAGATTCATATTTAGCGAAAAAAAATATACGAAAAAAGGCTTTATCTTTTATGATGGCTTGGGTAAACGTACGCAGCTGCCCTATTGGTCCGCCATCATACAAAATGAAAAAAGGCCTTATTGCATTCATTTGAGTCCAAACATGCGCTAAAATACCTTAACTAATTTTGGACAGGGGGAGGGGGGGGGGTCTCCCATTGACAGAGAATATCTCATATACATTTTTTTTTAATTTTTACTGAATGGAATATAAAATAAGTGATTTGAAGTAAATGGTTAGTTGTAAATGGCATACAGTTTATATGACCTTAGTACAACCAGCCGATCCCTCCCCCTCCATTGTTTCGTTCATCGTCTTTTTACTTATTCCGGCGATATTATTTGACACTTATTATTCGTCTTCGTATGTGAATTTTGTGCGAGTGCCCATGTAGAAGTATTTAGAGGTAGTTGCATTTTTTCAAAAAGTAGCCATTTTGAATTTTTGACAAGTAAGAGGAACATTTTAGAGATCCTTTTTTTGGAATGGGTACAAAATAGAATTAATAGTAGATTATTAATACTACTTTTATTACTTAGTACTAAATTATAAATTTTATTTACAATAAAAAATATAAATAATGTTATTTAATTTATTTTCTTTATTGGCAAATACCTTGAAGTTGTTAAAAGTTAATAAATAATGTAAAAAGCAGAAACTAATCTTTTCTATGTACATGCAATACTATGTCCCAATTTAGATTCGACAATAAAAATTGCGTGATTCACGTCTTTGTGCGGATGGAGAGGAGAAACGAAAGGGGAAGAGTACAGACTTGCTCGTACTGGCAATTCTCCAGCAATTAGTGATATTCGCTTTTTTGTCGGCCATTTTATTTTTGATTTTTATTAACCATTGATTTCTTAAATGAGCGTTGAAAAAATGAATCTTAATAAAAAATAATTTAAAACGAAACTTATTGTAAATATAATTATTTTTTAAATGAATTCCTCTTTTATTATGAGTTTATTCAATTTTCAAAATTACAGAAAAAGCAAAAAACAAACAAGAATTGCTCTGAAGAATTGCCAATGTAAATGCTAATGGCAAGTTCAAAAGAAAATCAATAAGAATTGCGCAATTTGTAATTTGTAATTTGGACTATGTAAATTATTTTCTCATAAATTCTCACTTAAAAATTTAACCACGAAAACACAACGCCGTTGTAAAATCAAAACAAATGTTTTCCCAATTGTCAAAGTTCCGCTTACTTGTCAAAATGCACATACCTTCTTAATTCTTCTGCCATGGGAAAACTTATGGATGTGTAGAAGAATAATAATACACAGTAGGCTAAAGAAGGAGAAAACTATTTTAGAACTATTTTAAAATAAAATGTCAAAAATTACTAGTACATAAAGCTGTACATATATACAAATCCACAGTTGGAAAAATGTTGTGAAATTTAAAGCAAATGTGAGAGCACTAAAAGCCGAAAGTAAAAGTCGACTTTCGATCAATTTTGGCAATTTAAAGTCGATCATAAAATCTTGAAATTTTGTGCAAAATGTCGATTAAAAATCGATTTCGATTAAAGTCGAAATCGATTTGCACATCCCTAGTCATAGCGTTGCGTTTACCCAGTATTTTATGAATACAAGAATGAAAATGGAGTGACTTTAGAGCTTTTAAGGGTTAAATAAAAAGTATCGAGTTATCTGGCAGCATTGCAAGTTGTTACTATTTTAAAACAGCTGATCCTAGCTTCCAAAAACGCTAACAAGTAGCTGAAAACTTTCGTTCGACAACGCATTTTTATTTAATGAAAATATAAATAAGAGTATTGAATTTTATTAAGTGAATATGGCACACAATCCTCTCGATAAGATACAAGCACTCGATGAAATAGAAAAGGAGATAATTTCGTGTTTGCAAAGTTCGGGTCAAGCATTGCAGGAGCTAAGCAAGGAAAAATCATCTCAGAAAAATGCCGAAACACAAACGCAAAATTTCCTCAAATCTCTTTCGATTGTAGAGTCTAAGTTGAGTGAACAAATTAATTACTTAACACAAGTGTCCACTGGACAGCCGCATGAAGGTTCCGGCTATGCTTCGACGAAGGTACTGCAAATGGCATGGCACCGTATACAGCATGCACGGTCGCGTGTAAGGGAACTGGAAGAATCTAAGGTAAATAAGTTAAGAGTGAGGCAAAAGCAAAAACAGTTCATATTTTACAAAAATGAATATTTCAGGCAAGATACACACATGCGGCGCGCACACAACAACAAAATCGCCAACAGCAACAATTAGCACAGCAGCAACAGCAAATAGCTCAGCAGCAACAACAACAGCAGCAGCAGCAACAGCAGGGTCAAGAAAGTGGTGGCAGTGCAACAGCAAGTAGTAGTGGCGGCAATTAGAATTATAAATAAATAAGATAAAATTAAATACCAGTTTTAAGTTTTTATATAATTGAATTTTTATTAAGGTTTTGCATACATATATGGATCGAGTAGTTCCGGTGCGTAGACCCAATTGTACTTGGAACCAGATAACGAAAAGGGAGAGCTTGGTATTAGACATTGACTTAGGAAATCACATTGGCACTTTTCAAAGGTGAATTCGTTTGATTTTTAAGGACCAAAATCTCAGAAATCAAACAAGAATCTTAAGATTTTTTTGTTAAATATAACACATGTTTTATTTTTTTCCTTGGCCAATACCAAAGAAATTATTTTCACAAACATAACGCACGCATTGCAGCAACACATTACGTTCATGTCTGATATCGGGTTCAAGCAATTTCTCTAGCATTGTGTTTTGTTTGCGCAAGCGCGCTTTACGATAATCCAAACCAGATTTACGTTTACTATTTTTTTTTATGTTTCTAGGCAAGTTTTGTGTGCTTGGCTGCTTGCTTGAGCTATCATGCTTTGATTCACCTTTGCTGGTTTCATTATTTGATTCCCCTATATTAGTTTCATTAGTTTTCGAAGGTTTTATGCTCATTTGAAAATTACTGGCGTGCATAATAGGTACCTCTTCTGGCGCTTCATCAGAGGAAGCAGCGTTACAAATGATTTGATTTTCGGATATGTCTACAACATCATTAACCTTTACGATTTCTTCAATTGTATTATTTTCGCACTTTATAATCTCTTTGGTTTGAATTTTATGCTGCTGTTTATCGTTTTTAATGTCATTCGATGGTGAGTGAAGAATATGTACTGATTCTTTTTGATCATTTGCTTGACTTTCTGTACACAAATTTAATGATTCGTCTTGTTCGTTTGTGAACATATTTCCCATAGAATTATTATCTCTTATTTCTGAGGTTTCCTTACTTAATAGCATTTCTACTGTATCATTATCTTCTTCATCATCATCATCAGAACCATACATGCCCAAAAGTCCCGCCAAAGCATTTGTTTTTACCTCCATTTTCACTTTAGCATGTTTGTAGTCCTTTAATAAGCTGGTACCTCTAAACATAAAAATGCCTCCACATTGTATGTCTTCATAATTTTCCGTCACCAAAGCCTTAATGTTCTCCTCTTTGAAGTTATTCGGTGTTTCAATTTTGTTTTGTTTGAATTCCCTTTTTTCTGCTTGCACTTTCCGCCGTTTATTCATTCTTTTATCATTTCGTTTGCCTTTTTGAATATCGCCCTCTCTTTCTTTCCCATGTTTTTCATGGTCTCCATTTCCTTTCTGTATACGTTTACGATCCTCGCGCCTGCCAAAACGATTTTGATTTGTTTCCAAACGTTCACCTCGCTTTTGGCGCTGCTCTTGCGCGCGTTGTCGCATTTGCACATTGGCCACTGTGGGATATCTGAAAAAAGAAGAAAAATATACTTTCTAGCTCCTTTAATTCATCTTTAATGCACACTTTTTTCGTCGCTCTTCTCGCCATGCTGCAATCTCTTCGGGTGTACTTAATTTCTTGAAAGTATCAAAGAGACCCGAAGCATGTAATGTGGCCACATGTTTATCCATGATGGATGCATGTCCGCGATAGCTACAACCGTCTACAGGACATGGTTCATGTTGTGCACGATGTCGGCGCAAATCTTCTGTCGATTGTAATTCCATTTCACATGGTTCACAAAATTGCCGTTCCTGTTGTTGGGCTTCACGAGCCTACAAAGTTTGGAAGTATTACAAATTTATAGATGAAAAATACTTTAATTTCACTGTCACCTTATTGATTTTATGATTTTGTTGCTGCTGATTTTGCAAATATTTTGCTGGCAAAGTGGTCCCGCGTGGGCCATACATTGGTGGAGGTTGCTTCTCGCGCGGCAGCAATGTCATGCCACATGGTGTAAGAAAGTGGGGCTTCGATTTCAATGACTCCTTGAAATTGCTGCCAAAATTTGGCGATGGAAGTACAAATTTTGTTGGTTTTTCCATATTTCACTTCTGTTTGTAAGCCCGCGTGCTTTTGTTTACATGCGTTCAATTTTTTTTAAATTTATTTTGTTTCTGCCTCCTGGTATGAAAAATTGGCATTAGAAATATTTACATTTTAGCACCGCAAAGCAACACTGGCTCAGAGATGCCAGTTCATCGAGAATTTTTAGGAGATTGAACAATAACTTCATAGGCATTTTTCTTTATAAGCTCTGAGCAGGGTAAGAGTTGTCAAAAAACGTAATCATGTTTCTTTTTAGCTCTGAGCACTCAGGGTAAACGTAATTGTGTTTATTTTTGTGTTCAGAGCGCACGCAGAACGCGCTCTACGTGCTCAGAAGAAATTGACTGAGCAGACAGAGCACGATAGAAACAAAATAGGTCCATTCCCGTACTTTTTGGGTAAAGTCTGGTAAACTGAGAGTAAATGAAAAATGCTCTCTCTGATACACAAAAATGCACAAAAGTACGGGAACGCACAACACCACTTTTCTTGCACGAAACAAAACGTCAAATTTTAACGACAGTTAAATTCAAAAAACAAAGTTTCTGTGATATTTAATAAAATAAAAATTGTTAAATTTTACAAGAAAATAAATAAATAATGAAAAAATTAAACACGAATTATTCGCCTGTCTACTTTTGTAGAATCTTCGGGTTCACAATCACCATTTGTATTATTCAGAAATGGTAGAAGCTTCTACAGCGTCAGAAGTTGAACAAACAATTGCGTCATTAACTTGTGGATAATGTAGTTAAAAACTAACTAATATACTATTAATTAATTTTCAAATGTCTTTTAAACATTTTCCATTTTAAATATCACTTATTTTTCTAAAAATTCTTTATTTATTTATTAATTTCAAATTTTCAATATATTTTCACAAAAGCCAAACAGCTGATAAATACAAAACAGCTGATTGTTTGACACTTTTAACATTTTTACCCGAAGAAAAAGTGCTGGCTACTTCGTGTAAAAAGAAGAAACAATTACTCTCTCATCTCTGCTCTCATTTGCAAGTTTTTTGAGTACGGGAACACTTTCTGGGCTGTTTTGGGCGAACGCGTTCACCCGCGTTGTAGTACGGGAACAGAGCTAATATTTTAACAAAATACACAGAAATTTGAAATGTCTTGTTCGCCATTTCAAATTTCTGTGTACTCGGAACAATTCATTGAGCTCGGAGCACAATCTGACAACCGTTTGAATATCACTTGACTGTCTTTGGTTAAGTTGTAACTATTATTACGGCCAAAAAATTTGCTGAACACACTAATACAAAAAAATATACATTAAAATAGATTTTCAAATTGAAATCTCGATTTTGAACCGTGATTTTCATCTTGTTTAAACTTAACGAATAAATAAATAAATTATAGTAAATTAAACTTAATACATTTATGAAATTATCTATCGCTATCTTGAGCAAGATTTTTTAACCCAACCGATTTTGAACCTAACCAGTGGTTCGAAAGTGCTGAAAAATCTGTTCTTGAGCCAAACCAATGACTCAGAGAGACCATAAACCGCTGAACTGAACCATCCTGGAAAATGTTGCTGGTTCACATCCCTGTTTGTGCGTACTGCCAATAAATAAGTATTAAGTATCGCTGCCTTAATTTGTTAAAGTCCTAACACGCATTTACCAAATTTTGCAGGAGAAGCAAAAAATATTTTGGTATTTAGAGTATTGTTTCAAGAATTTGTAAAGAGAGTAAGTTTTCGGTGTAGGTCTCTTAAATTTTCGGAAAAGATGAAAGTTTACACGCTTTGTCACAATCCATATTGAAAAATTTGATATTAGAGTTTTAGCAAATATGAAATTGTAGTTCGTGAGTGCAATTGGTTAAAAAAAAGGATTTTCATGAAAAATTAGCTTGGCATCCCTGCACTTGTTGAGAACAGCTGGTAGCTGTGGCATGAGATGTCATCAACAACGAAGTGTAGCTGTCGAAAACACAATTCAGTTTCATTATCGACACATTGTTGACCGACATTTTTTTGAAGCCGTGATAATGGACGAAGAAATTGTGCTAAAATTGATTGAATTAATTAAAAAGAACCATGTTATTTGGCATTTAACTGATCCAAAGAACAAAATGGTAAAACCAAAGGCTAAAGTATGGAAATATATAGCAAAAGAGTGTGGAATAACAGGTAACAATTTTTTTTTTTTGAATATTTTCTGTTGCTTTTTCACACAACTACAAATGAGCGTGTATGTGTTTTGTTTCTACAGTTGCTGATGCCAAAAAAAAATGGAAAGGTTTGAAAGATTCCTATTTCAGAAGAATCAGCAGGAGAAAAGTGTTGAAGTCAAAGAGGAAACCAGATAATAATTACAAGTACAATATGCAGATGAGTTTCCTTAAAGAATATAAAAGGTATTCATAGAATTTCCAAAATAGAGATATTAGATTTATATGCATTTAATCTAATCCGTGTAGCGATAAATGTCCGTCCATCGAATATGGTGAAGTTGAGACCATCAAAAGCGAGTCTTTGCCAGACAATGTTTTGGAAGACAAACTATCAGTGAGCACTTCGTGTTGTTCATACGACTTTACACTTGGTTCATCAAATTCTTCCGATTCTTTTGTATGTTCCGATTTTTCTGGGGATTCCCCAACCGCGCCAGCACCGAAAAAACACAAAAAGAATGCTAAAAAATCACCTACATGTACAGAGGAATCTGCGCAGGATTCCTTTAGTCAATCATATCAAACTAAAGCAGCAACGGCAGCAGATCGGCATTCTTTTAAGCATTCACACCAAACTAGAGCAGCAACATCCGCAGCTCGGGATCCTTTCAACCAGTCACACAAAACTAAAGGAGTAATAGCAGATAATATTTCTTCTTCTTTGAACATAGAAGATCAGCTTTTCTGTCGAAGTTTGGTTGCAAAAATGATGACATTCCCGCTCGAAAAGAAAAATGAAGCTAAGATTGAAATGATGAAATATTTGTGCTTAATGGAAGAAGATATGAAGAGATAAAGAAGAGATGTCTTTGAAAACTTAATTTAACTGTGCAGGATTTTGAATGAATTTTATTTTTTTTCCTCTCTGTTTTATACAATTTATTTATTGTAGTTATATCAAATTTGTCAATATCGAGTTTTTAGTGGAATATGATAAAGTGGGTTTAGCAAATTCAGACAGCGATAATTTCATTCGAAAAAAATTACGATAGGAAAGCAAAATATTCCCAAAATTATTTTAAGCGGTTAGTATGAATTTGTTGTCGGTTTTTCTTTTAGCTGAATCTATTTTAAATTTTTAAATACATGCAGGTATCGTTTTACAATGTATTTTTTACATGGTTTTGATTAAGACGACTTATCATGGAGCGTATTTACCATGTATCAATGAGCCTGACCACACGAGAGCAATTATGCTGCGCAAAACCGAATTTCATAGGAGAGGGTGCAAAATTTTATCCCAGGCAGACTTTCGGAACATAATTCGTAAGAAGTGAAAATTGGCTTGATGAATGGTAAGCCTCAAAAAATGGAAAGTGGTATTGGGACGGAATCCATCAATTGCCAGAAATATGGCCAATATTTTGATTATTGAGTAAATTTTGTTAATTAAATAAATCCGTTACAAAATATCAAAATAATGAAAATACTGCATTGAATTGTAAAGTATTAGATATGTTCTAGTACTACACGCGGGTGAAAAATAATTCGTAATAACTGTGAAGATAAAAATGTGCAAAATTCTGAAAAAGTAACTTAAATGACTTCAAAGTTGTTTCCATGAATTTAATTTATTTCGGTGCAGTCAATTGACTTCATTGAAATAAATTGAAGTCATGACTTCATTCAAATAAATTTAAGTCAATTGACTTCAAATGACATGAATTGACTTCAATTGACTCTAAATGACTTAAAAATGAATGACTAGAAAAATGAAGGATAAGTCATTGACTTCAATATGACTTGTGATTTCACAGTCTTCATTGCAATCATTTGTTTTAGAAGCCAATTGACTTCAAACTTAAAAAGATTGCCACCTTTTACAGCTCTGGGTTAAACAAAAATTGTAACTACCATAAATTAAAATAATAGTCGATACGAAAAAGTGTAGTAGCTTAAACAGTTTGCTATTCCTCAACAGTATTCAAAATAAGAGCATACAAAAACAAAAGTTTTCAAAATTAAAACAGATAATAAACATAAATATCTAATGTAAACCAAAATAAACTTATATTGGTCGCTATATAAATTTGTATTTTTAAGTCATAAAATGTGCAACTCTGCATATATTTGTCACTTTTCGTCACAAGAGATTTATGTGAAATTTTTTGGGGTTCGATTTATTTTCTTTAAAAAATAAACAAACAGTGTAATTGTGCAGAATGAAATGTGCCGTAGTTGATTGTAAAACTAATAATAAATGTAAAAAATCAGAATTCAGTTTTTATTCGTTTCCCAAAGACGAAGCATTATTAAAGAAATGGGTGCATTTTTGCCACCGAAGTGATGAATTCAATGTAAAAACGGCTCGAATATGTATGAAACATTTTACTCCTGATGACGTTGAAAATAATATACAATTTGAAATGGGTAAATTTATACTATTTATATTCTATATGATTGTATTCATATTATTTTTTTATTTTTCAGGTTTCTGCTCGAAAAGGACATTAAAGCCGGGGTCTATTCCTTCTATAAATGAAAATTCTGTTTCATCACTTATCTCGAAAGAACGTTTTAACAGAATGCAAGGGCGCAATAAAAAAAAATTTGTTGCTTCGTTGCTGCAAGAGTCAAATCAACCAAATGAGTTTCAAGAGGAATTTATTTCTTCATTGGAACAGGATTTAAATTTCCAAGTACCGAATGAATGTGGTAATCCTCTTAGTGTTGAAAAAGTAAAATCATCTGAAGAGAACAGCAATGAAGAGGAGTTTTTAATTGAAGACAATAGACTTTTCCATAACTTGCTAAAAGTTCAAGAAGACATAGTGAAAAAGGAAGATACCCTAATTACGATGCCCAAAACACCACAAGAATACACTCCGTCAGAAGAAGAATTCCAGTGTCATATACAAGGTGACAATACCCCTTGTCTCTATGTGGAGAAAGCGGAAACACTAAAAAAAGATGTGTAAGTTTAATTAATTTCATTAACCGATTTCTTATGCACAACTTATTCCCATTTTCTCTTTAATACTAATTATCTAGTGTTAGACTAAGACTAGAGAAATTTCTACTGGAAAAGTCCGAAAAACTACATACCAAGAAAATCAGTGCATTGAAGAAACGCTTAGAAAAAGTGGAGAGAGAAAAGAATAATTTAGAGAAAAACCTTAGTAGTATTTTTACAGCCGGACAAGTCGATAAATTGAAAAATGGCATGAAAAGAAAAGTCTGGTCCGATGAAGAGATTGGACAAGCATTAGCTCTTTATGCTACTAGTAAAAAGGCTTATAAAATGCTTTTTAAGCAAAATTTTCCAATTCCTGCCATTCGCACAATTCAAAGATTCCTACAGAGAGGAAGTGATTCAACACCAGTATTAGAAGATAATGAAGAAGAATATTTTTCATCCACAGCTACTCAACTCGAAGGAGTACGAAAAGAACATAGCTATTTTTCAACTATTGAAATATCCAGAGTAGATCTTCCTGAATTAATAGAAGAAGATAGTATGTCGTTGCCGCTATCATAAGGAATGCAATTGGCCAATTCACATGTCTTATTCTTATCAAATCGTAACATTTTATAAGATAAATGAGCGAATTCATAACATCGTAGCGATTCACAGCGTGTGAATTGACCAATTTCCTCGTTTATCACGTATTTCATCTTTAACGTTTTCCAGCCCGGTAACTCTTTCATACTAATCTAGCGAGTTTTCCTAGTTTCAGGATGCAATGGTATAATTCTTTAACGACATTTTTAATAGTAATTAAAAGTAATGTAATTTTTGATAGAAAGAACACACTTTCGACGTATGTGATGTTTTTTTTTTAGTTCCTGCAACGAATTTCATTCATAAAATGTACATATTATATGCATTGGCATGGATTTTATACCATTTTGGAAATCCTTCAAAAATAATTGTTTTTTTCAATTTCCAATAAATAAATATATGTACAAATCTTTACATTAATTTTGTATTAAATTGAATGCAACATAACAGTATTTGCGAGTAATTTCAGTAAGAGGTTCTGAAATATATATAATGGATTGGATGAGGTACCTCCTTTCATATCCGGTTACTAAAGCAAAAAATAATCTCAATTCTGCATACTACTTTAGAGCAGTTAATAGAATTATTGTGAAATCATCATAAAACTGGAAAGAAAATAATTGGCGCGATTCCGTTTGATTGAAAAATAGACAACTTTCTACAATAACCATTAGCAAAGTGGTATGTGCAGGCTATTCCATTGCTATTTTCATGGTTTGCAGATGTTTTGCGGATGAATGCTCGATTTGATGCTACTAGTTCGTGAGTTTTCCCGAATTATCCGAATCGGAAGTGGAATTCACGCTATGCATGGTGAAACAATATTTCAACGCGACTTGGATTATAGGGATAAATCTTTCCTCCGTCGTATTGCGGGTATGTGTAATAGGCTCCTGACAATTATAATTTTATTCAATTCAAAGCAAGCATTTATATTACTTACTATTATTACATACTACTTTTCACCTTCCTACTATCCTATCATCCTTTCATAAATCAACATATTGTTTTGCATCTTAAGTGGTATCTCCTGTTAGTTTTGCTAGATTGCTTGTAAGAACAGAAAAGTTTAAAATCCGTTCAAGTTTGCATTATAATGCAGTCGACCATTAGGAATGAAATCTGATTCGGGAAGGACATTTAATACGTTTTTGAATTTAATTGCCGGATGATGGTCTTAACTGCATCTTATGGACTGAACAGTTTGCTATCAGATAAAAGATCTGCGGGTCAAATAAAAACGCTCACATACTTCAAAAATTTTCAGCTATTGCACAATAGTGACATATTGGCTTAAGCCACTAGCGTCCATTTCGTTAAGTCTTACTAAAAATGGCAACCCTGCATTTATTTCACGGTTTGTTTTTCTTTATATTTTTCTTTACTTCGTATTCTTTGGAATAGTAAAAAGTAGATTTGATTTTAAGCTCTTTATTAACAAATGTGGTTTGGATAGCATTATTAAAAACATTAGTTCACCAGTTAGTGCTACCTATGGATACTGTATCAGAGAATCCAATTTCACTAAACGACTGTATTGTTATTGACAACGGATCCTGCAAATGTCGAGTTGGATGGAGCAGCAGTAGTTCACCTGTCCTGGAGTTTCGTAACTTAATTGCCAAACCTAGAAAAGACCGCAAAAAAGATGCTGCTGCTGAGTGTGTGGCAAGTCCCGGATTCCAGGTTGGAAACGATATTGTTAATATAGAGGCAGTGCGTTTGCAACTGAAGACTCAATTTGACCGCAATGTAGTTACACACTTTTACAATCAAGAAAAGGTATTCGACTACATATTTGCCAATTTGAATATTGACGGTGAAAGCAATGTGCCACATCCAATCCTATTAACCGAAGCTATTTGCAATCCGAACTACTGCAGGCAACAAATGAATGAGTTGCTCTTCGAATGTTATGGCGTACCAGCGCTTTGCTATGGCATCGACTCTATTTTTAGCTATAAACGAAATCTTCAAAGTCCCGATGCGCTCATCTTGTCTTTTGGTTACTACACTACCCACGTGATTCCCGTGCTTGATGGGGGGCTACAAGTAGATCGTGTGCGTCGTCTTAACATCGGTGGGTATCATATTATAACGTACTTGTATCGGCTCATGCAAATGAAATATCCTGTGCATCTTAATGCAATCACCATAAGTCGCATGGAGGCGTTAGTCCATCAAAACAGTTCTGTGGCCGTGGACTATCAAAAGGATCTACAGAACTGGTCGCACATCGATTATTATACAGAATTCGTAAAGAAAATTCAGTTGCCATATACAGTACCGCTGCAAGCCACCACTCTCACTTTAGAGCAAAAAGTTGAAAAGCGGAAAGAACTCGCTCGCCGTTTAATTGAGTCAAATTCGCGTCGTGCCAGAGAAAAGAATTTAGCTGATGAACAGCAATTGCAGCTTATGTGTAATATTCGAGAGCTTTACACTGACGGCGATACGGGGAAATTTCAGATTGCTTTACAGCAGAATAAGCTCTCTAATTTGGAGGATTTGGATAAATTAATTACCACTCTTCGTGGCCGCATAAATCAGTCGAAACAAAAATTAATAGACTCGGCAAACTCGGAATACTCAACTCCAACTCCTAAAGAAAAAATACCTACTGCTCTAAAGCCTCCTCTACAAATTTCCCTGGACAAATGGATTTCAGAGACAAAAGAAAAAAGGTCTAAAATTCTTAAAACTAAAGAAATTCGTAAAGCGCGTCGTCAGGAAATTGCTAAAAGACACACGCCTGCTGCACAAGAACGTATGCGCATCATATCCCTACTGGCACAAAACGACAAAGGCGTTGATGAGTTCGGCATTGACGACAAGGATTGGGATGTCTACAAAGTTATAAATCGTGATAACGATAGCGACAGTGAAAATGAGAATGAAAAACTTTTAGAATGTGAGAATATTCTTCGGCAACACGATCCAAAATTTGAAGAAGCGCCCCTACTGCTAAATGACGAAGCTGAAAATTATCAGTTACATTTCGGTGTGGAGTCCATTCGTGCCGCAGAGATTCTTTTCCAACCGAGTATAATCGGCAACCCCGAGGCTGGACTTGCAGATCTAATTGACTTTGTATTGAAATTATTTCCCAGCAACGAGCAACAACGTTTGGTTAACACCGTTTTTATGACGGGTGGATGTGTAAAGTTTCCAGGTTTAAAAGAACGCCTAACGAAGGAATTCCTTCAAATGCGCCCATTTCAGTCAACTTATAGCATATCAGAAGCACAATTACCCGAGCTTGATGCTTGGCTTGGCGCTAGAGATTTTTCGGCTACTTCCGATTTTAAAAGTTTTCTTACAACTAAAAAAGATTATGAAGAAAAAGGCCCTGAATTTTTTAAAACACATTGTGCTAGTAATTTGTATTTTCCTACTCCAAAATAAATGTAATGTATTTAACTAAAAGAAGTTCTTTTTTAGTCGATACCAATGTCAGGGAAAAATGTGAAATAAGTTTATGGAAAATTTCTATATCAGGGAAAGATATGAAACTTTGTACTACTCAAGGTAGGTAGGGGATGGCATAGATAGATTCCTTGAGAGAATTTAAATTCTAAGCGATATTAATCTGGGTGTTAAAACCGACTTGCAACAAATAGGCAAGTACAGCTGCGGTCAATAAAATATATTCATATGTTTAAAAATAAAGATAGCTTGATGTCTTTTATACTTATAACAAAAATAAGGTTTAAAAAAATTACAAAAAATAAAAATCTCAAAATTCATTATTTGACCGGTCAAAAAAATAGTAGTGCTTGTAATAAAAATAGCGAACCTGCAGACTATCGAAGTGAAGAGTAGGATCAAACACTACTCAGAGCTAGATAGTACAGTAGAAAAAATAAGCGAGGCTTAGAGGCTTATCATTCAAGCTGCCAAGTTAGCAAAAGATCAAAGCACCAATGTACCAAAGATTCTGGCACATGGTGGAACCCGACATTGTGTAAACTAAGATCCGATACGCGGAAGCTCTTTAACAGGGCAAAGCGTACGGGCGAGTGGCAGAAATACTCCAGAGTGCTAACTGAGCACAACAAGGAAATAAGGGAGGCAAAAAGAGCCAACTTTAGCAAATTCTATGAGGAAATAGTCGAAACCCCTACGACAGCTAAGATTCATAAAGCACTAGCAAAAGGAAGAGTGCAGACAATGATGGAGTTAAAACTACCAGATGGTAGCTACACCGCCAACGAAGAACAAAGAGCAAAAACACTTCTGAGAACACGCTTTCCCGGAGCAATTGCTATTCCCAGGATATTCCCAGAAGGACATAGAACAAATCTAGGAGACTGGAAGATAGCATAGAGAATTTGCTCAGTAGCCCGGTTATCATGGCCTATTAGCACATTCCAGCCATATAAGTCGCCAGGTGTAGACGACATTATTCCTGCCCCTCTGCAGAAGGGAGAAGAGGTTATTCTGCCGCACCTTGCGAAAATAACAAAAAGCAGCCTGCTACGAGGTTCATCCCAGAAAGCCGGGGAAGCCCTAGTGACATTCATACCCAAGATAGGTAAGAAGGATTACACTTCACCTAAATCATTTAGGCCTATCAGTCTAACCTCCTTGGTTTTTAAAACAATGGAGAAAGTGATTGACAGACATATAAGAGCAAATGCGCTGTAAAGGATGCCTCTACATCCATGTCAACATTCATACAGAGCAGGCAGATCCACAAAGAAAACAAAGAAACGGCAATATGCGTTTTCCTGGACATCGAAGGAACTTTCGACAATACTTCCTATGAGGCTATTAAGAGGTCTCTGGAGATAAAAAGGGCTTAACACAAGAACAGAGAAAGGAACTGGGGCAGGGGTGTATGGTTCTAAGATCAAACACTCGGAGCCTATGGGAAACACCGCAAGCATTTTCCAAGCGGAGATTCTTGCCATTAGGCTCTGTACACAGTTCAACCTTGAACGTGAGTGTAAGAAGCAAGATATAGTAATTTACTCAGATAGCCAAGCCGCTGTCAAGAGCACTGGACTCCTTTGAGATCTCCTCAAAATTAGTATGGGAATGTATAGAGCTCCTGAATAAGCTAGGCAAGACAAATAAGATCGCCTTATTCTGATTACCTGGACACACAGGAATATGTGGTAATGAGATAGCCGACAACTTAGCAAGGAAAGTAGCGGCCAAGACATACATTGGTCCTGAACCCATGGTAGGTCTAGGAATCCAAACCATAAAAAGCACTCTAAAAGACGAGGAATGGAACAGTAGGTCATCCTTCTGGGCAATCCTCCAAAAACTTAGGCAATCAAAGCTACTGATTTGGAACTTCGACCCCAAAAGAGCGAATCTTTGTCTAAAGCTAAGGAAGGACCAACTTAGAATAGTCATGGGCATTCTCTGAGGACACTGTAAACTGGGAGAGCACATGAAGAACTTAGGAGTAACTCAGGATAACATTTGTAGGTTCTGCCAAAAAGACAAGGAAACATCAGAACATATCCTAATACACTGCGAGGCACTTACTCGCAGGAGGAAAATATACCTGGGGCAATATTACCCGGAAAGTAAGGACATCATAGCCTTGAAGCCACATCAATTGCTGATATTCATCAGCAAGTTTGGCTTATCTGAGAGCTTATAATTAAGCTACTATCGGGGGTACAATAGATTTTTAAGATCGAACTACATGTTACCCATAATAATCAATCAATCAATCAATAAAAATAGCGTTAGGAATATAAAAAATAAGTCCTTTTGGACTTGGTGGTGGTGGACTCCTTACAGGATTCGCCTGTCATTCTATTATCACTGGAGCTCACAGATCCCCCAAGATTGTTGGTATTATCTTGAAAACTACATTTTCAATATCATTTGCTGTGCTTTGAATAGAGTACGGGTCTGTGGAGATTAAAATTTTCAGGTTTACCTGCTAGAAATGTTGTAAGTTAAAAGACAATGTACTTTTTTGTGAAAATATCAGGTCCAAAAGTAATAAAATAATCTTAGCCGACGAAAAAACAAATTTAAGCAGATGTTAATAGCAATCTTTTTTGCACACTTGATGTAAATGGCATAACGCAGTACCGTATTCGCCCAATATGTTCGAACTCACGTCGTACCGGCCAAATGAAGAAAAGAATCCATACATTTATTATTCTAGAAGATCCAGAAGTGCTACACTATTATATATCAATTTGAAGAGCTTGACGAGTAGGTTAGCCAAAATCAAATTTAAAATCGGTTAAGCCAATTCTAAAATATTAGCGCCAAAAGTTTTTTAAAATTTGCTCATTAAACAAAGCAATGCATTCATCATTGTAGAAATCATTGCTTAAGCGGGAGTAAATAATAAATGAGAGAGAGAGAAAGAAAGAAGACATGAGTAACGGCGCAACGAAGACATTTTCACTAAAACGAGGACGCATAAAATAATATAGATTTCTCCAAAAAATATGAATATTGTCTGTGGATCTAAACAATTTCTTTAAGACGAGATTTTATTAAAAAATAAATGCATTCAACATTTGCATTGTGTGTAGGAAGGCAAAAAAGAAACTAAACTTCTTTTTTCAGTTCATAGCAACTTTCGTATTTGTCAAAGAAAATACACGAAAATTTGTTGCAATTTATATTTTCATCTATCATGCTCTTAACAAAAGCTTAGAAAAAAAGGAACTCATTGTTGCCCAGCCGGTAAGTTCACTTGCCAGCACTTTGTTCAAGCATATAGCTTCATATATGTGACCTATGATTTGTGTGACGCATTTATATTTTTAAATGATCTATTTTAAGAAAACAATTTGAAGGAAATTTTTATTTGAAATTTGTACATGTGATCACATATAAGACACGTTTTCGTGAACCTCTATTTTTCAGTCATTTTTTAGCGAAACAAAAGACAGAAAAGAAAATAATTAAATTAAGATAATAGTTGATTTGAATAGTACTTTGAACGAATTTTCAAAATATGTATATATTCATATCACTCTTAGTATCGATATCACTATTGATACCGTTCTGGTAGTAAGCGAGCTTACCATCTCACAACTCTAGAACCAAGCACTCCATTTTTTTTATGAAAATTTAAACATATCTCAATTTGACCAATATATTATGTTTATAAATGGAGTGTTGTGATGAATTCTGAATAGAATTTATCTTATTGATTCATCAAAAGAATTTGAAGCAAACGTAGTCCGCTTTTGAGTGTTGTTGACCATATAAAGTATATGCAGGTCTGGCCAGACCACATGTGCCAAATCGAAGTATATTCAAATGTAAGTGAAAGTTTTGTTATAAAAATGGTTTTATTTACAAAAAGAAAGATTTTATTCAAACTTAAATTTAAGAAATAATGTTTATTTATTTCATTAAGAAAAATATGTTTTTATTGAGAACGACAATTTCATAATATATCTAATTATGAGCGAGGTTAATAATCACGCGTCTAGAAGAACAGCAGCTCAAAAACTAAAAAAAACTACATAGCTTAAAAACAAGCTGCATAGCTTAATGATTTGTTAGCTCTCTGCAATCTATGCTTACACCACTTATACGATATAGTATACGAGATAAGGATTCAGGTGCAGTCTAGAAACAGTAGAACTGTCACTTGCATATCATTATAATTATCCATGTATGACTTGGATCCTTTAGCGGCACAATCCAAGACTCTAAATAATCTTTCTTTATTGTATACAAATTCCTTTCTTTTTCAATAAATAACATACAAATTATGTGAATTGAAAGGAAATTCTCACAAAATTGTAAAAATAATCGTTAAATGTGGTTTCACCCAATTCCTACAATTGTAAATCACAAGTACTTTCAATATTTGTTTCACCAAACAGGACTTGTAGTTGTAATTTACAAGTAACAAATTTGTAGAAATGTTACTATTTTGTAGTTTTTTGATTCACCAAACAGACGACTAACCACAAATTTGTAACACTTGTAAGAATTTCTTACAAAAAAAAAAATCGCCTGTAAAATGGCTACAATTATTTATTTTTCGTTTTTCGTCATAGTTTTAGCAGACTGTTTTTATATTTACAGTTTTTTAATCAGCATCTAAAGAATATAGATTAATTTTAAAAAAATTTTAAAATTATTAATTATGTCTACCAAATTTTTCTTTATGTATATAAAAAAAGAGTTTTAAAAGTAATTAATTTGAAAATTTTTAGGTAGAAATACCCCTTAATCAAAGCAGCCGAGAAATTTTATTTTGTTCGCTCATCGGTAATTGTTATCATACATCAGTGTCACAAATGTGTAAAAAAAATTGGTTATTTACAAGTCATACAAAAATTCCGCGAAACGTCATTTTTTTACACTTGTAATCTACAAGTGCTTTCTTACAATTTTTGTTGCCTTTTATTACAAATTTGTGAATTTGAGAGTTGTAACTTATGAAACGAAAAATGGTTTTACACATTTGTAATTCACAAGCACAAATTTGTAGTTGTAAATTGTATTTGGTGAAATACAAATGAATTATTTTTTCTCAAAATTTCTCTAACTCTTATTGGTTTGAAATTTTGAGTAAGTCTTTAATTTAAGTTATGAACGATATGACCATCTTCAAAAATTGAGGTACATCATGTCAATTTTTTCAATATTTACATGCATTATGCCCCTTGAATAATGTACTTGTAGGAACTAAAGGTATAAAACAGTTGTTGAAAACTGATTTTAAAAATTACTTTGAGACTACATACATACTAACAAGAAAAACGAGGACTTTTCCTGGATGTTAATCTTTACCCGGAAATAAGCGAATAGAGGACGTCCAAGGACGCTCTAAAAGTGTCCGGGAAAAAGAGGACGGATAACAACCCTATCCATAGTGAAGGCTAAAATAATAATTTTGCTTTCTGCCTAAATGTGGGCAACGAAGACTATGTCGAAATCTAAGCCTTTCTTCACAGTGAAGGCTAAAATAACAAGGCGCACGAAAACTTCAAGGTCATTTTTTTTTCTTTTTGAAAATTTTAAATTTAGTAACACCCTGTTCAATTCTCTAAGTAAAAATATTTTAATAAAGTTAATAACAAAGTTGAACGGGTAGCAATGACAGCCTCTTCTACACACGCATATCCATCAAAACGTCACATTTTCGCTCTCATTTTTAACATGGCGGCATGTTTTGAAGTTTGATTTTCAAAATAAAATTAGCCCGTTTGTGCTCAAAAAATTTTGAAAATATATATAAAATACTCGAAACAAATTTGTATATAACAAATAAATAAAAGTGCAAAGAATGCCGAGTTCCAGAAATTACTCAAATGTTGCCAAGGAAACATGCGTGTTGTCAGTATCCGTTCAATCTATGTATATATGTAATATGTATATCTCAAAACTTACTGTTTTGCGGTTTCGGTCATATTATTTATAATTTTCTTTTATAATTTAAAAAATAAAAAAAGCGAAATATTTTTTTGACAAACTCACAAGTCAAAACCAAAATGAGAATTTCAATCGACTCAACTCGATTCACTTTGTGAGAATGTTCTCTTAAAATGAAATTGAAATTTTTTGAACACTGATCTTGTGAACTCCCGCTACAGCCACAGATATTTTAAAAGAAGAGCACCGACTAAATACATTCATTAAAGTACTTAAAATGCAGCTCTGATTTTTTTCTCATGCCTTGTCATTTCACTTTGCGTGTCTACTTTATAACGTGATTTTCTGCAGTTCACACGTGTTTATTTCTATAATTTCCGCTCAAATTTTAATAAAATCAAAGGTAATTTCATAATTTGTTCGCATTATTTTACAAATTTATAACAAAATTACCACTGTTTAGATACAAAATGGCTGATGTTGCTGATAAACCCACCGAGGAAGTAACCAAGAATGAAAAAGAAGTCGTTGCCGCTGAAGCCGACGCCGGCGCTGTAGCCGGTGAAGTTGAAAAACCTGAGAAAAAAATTGATGAAGATGCCAAAGAAGCAACAGAAAAAAAGGATGAAAAAGATGAAATAGAAGCTGCAGATGAAAACGGTAATGGTGATGTGAGCAAGCTGGAACGCAGTATCATACGTCAAGTGGAATACTATTTTGGCGATGCCAATTTGAATCGCGATAAATTCCTCTTGGAGCAGATCTCGAAAGACGAAGAGGGCTGGGTACCACTCTCGGTGCTGCTCACATTTAAGCGTCTTGCTTCACTAAGCAGTGAGCCAGAGGTTATTATTGATGCATTGATCAAATCTGACGAGGGGCTTCTGGAGATTAGCGATGACAAGCTTAAATTGCGTCGCCATCCAGAGCGTCCCATACCAGAACACAACGAAGAGCGCCGTAAAGAGATCATGTCACGTACAGCCTACGCGAAGGGATTCCCACTTGATACTGATATGTCAGCATTGATTGAGTTTTTCGCTCCCTACGAGAAAGTGGTCAACATCAGTATGCGCAAATATCTCGACAAGCCAACGAAGGAGTACAAGTTCAAGGGCAGCGTATTTGTTACATTCGAAAAGAAGGAACAAACGCAGGAGTTTATTGAAAAAGATAAGGTAAATTTTTAAAAATTGCATAAAAGTTCGTAAAGTAATTTGAATTTAATCATTTAGGTTGTCTTCCAAGAACGTGAGCTTATACGCAAGTGGCAGGAAAAATATCTCGAAGATAAGAAAGAGGAAATGAAAGCCAAGTCGAAGAAGTCAAAGGCCAAAACTGCCGAAGAAGATACTATTGAATTGCCAAAGGGCACAGTACTATTCTTCGATGGTGTCACAGATGCTACCATCAGTCGTGAGTTATTGCGTGAAAATCTCGAAAAAATTGAATGCGATTGGGAAATTGCATACATTGACTTTAGCAAGGGCGACAAAGATGGACATATTCGCTTCCATGAAGCTGATGCTGCAGCTAAATATCTCGAAAAATTGGAAGACAAGAAGGTAAATAACAAAATATTTTTCATCTCTATGGCCATTTAAATTTTATTGTTTGACTTCCATTTTATTTCATAGTTGAAGCTTAAGGATGACATTGAACTAACGCTTCGAACTCTTTCCGTAGAGGAAGAAGTTGCCTATCTTCAAAAAGCTGTCGAGCAAATGAAACAACGTCGCACCCAACTTAAACACAAGGGGCATGGCCATGGTCATGGTCATCATGGTCATGGCAATCGTAAACGTCGTGGTGGCAACGACAATCGTCGTGATGAAAAGAAACAGAAAGCAAGCGATGAATGAATGGAGTGAGCGACGACGTTTGTGTGCGCGCATAAGTGGGCAGAGCCCACTTAAAAAGCTTAAAAATTAAAATGAAAGTTAATATTAACAAAGTTAACGAAACTCATAACCTTTTTTGTACTACTAATAATTTACATATACATTTAAGTTTCTTTTTGAAAAAGTGTGAAATACTTTTTCAGTATTCCTACGAAGAATGTACATCATATGTATTTTTTTTTTTGGTTTTCCAAAGATGTAGTAAACTACATCACAATTGAATGTGTTTATTCTTATAATTTTTGCTCTTTTCCTTGAAGCTGTAAACATAACTTGCTTATGTGTAATTTTAAGTTATTTAAACAAACAAAAACGAAACACTAAATATTAAAGAAAAAAACAAGAAATATGATATAATAAAATACAAAATACCTACGTATTTAAAAATTTTAATTCTTTTCATAGAATTTTAGTGGATGCGACAAGTTTCATTACATCCACAGCGCCAAGCTTATTCACGATATGCTCTCAATTGTTGATTTTCATTGAATTTTGGTCTTGAATAGCATTCAAAAGCTTTGTTGAAACGAATTATTCAGACAATTCCGTCTGGCTGTAAATGAGTCACGCAACAAATCTCAGTGATTCATTCCGTATATGAGACGTTGAGCACAAAAAATGGTGCAAGTCAAAATCAGATTTTGACAAATACATTAGTTTTGTAGAAGTGTTGTGCAAAATAGGGTTCTTATGAAATTTTCCCGATGACATGATTAACCTTAACTTACACCACTGTTGTAGTTTCTTTTAAAAAAGAGAATATATTGGCCCCTATTATGAATCTAGTGGAGTACCAAATAAACTGAATGTGATTGCCAGCTTTGAAGAATCAATTATTGGTTTATTCTATCTTGCCACTTGTGCGAACCCGCCTGGGATATTTTGATCTTAACGAAATATAGCGTTGGAGCAGTTCTTGGAAGGTGTGGCTTCAGGGATGAATTGCGTAGTTAACTTGGAAGTCATTATTTACCATTGTTCTATTCTCCATTGAGTGAGCACCGCAATACCAAATTGAAATTGGTTCGAACAGACTATTCGAAAGATTTGATAATTTGGTTTCCAATAAATTTTAACACTAAACATGGTGGATGGCCATATTCACGGCTAACAGCTGTATATTAACATTGAAAAGTTTTCACATTTCTTTGGCGACTCTCGCTTATTTTGCATTTTCAGGCATAACAAACTATACGAAACATACATAAGTCTAACTTTTAGTCTGAATTTTGGTTTCCAGTTAGTTAGAATTTTTATCAAAGTTTTAGACTGACTTGGGTCTGATATTTGGTCTGAATTTGATTCGAATTTTAGACTGAGTTTTGGTTTGAATTTTTATTTGATTTTTATCTGAGTTTTAGTCTGAGTTTAAGTGTTAATGGTGATCAAATTTTAGAACTGATTTTTGGTATGGGTTTGAGATTTGGTCTGAATTTCGGTTTTGTTTTTAATCTGGCCTTTGGTCTAGTAATTTGTTTGATAGATATAATTAGGGTATAATTTAGCAAAATGAACCCTACCCAAACCCAAATACTAGATCCGCCACTGCACTGCAACCATTCGAGCCTTAAACACAATTGCGACGGATGACGGAAAACACGTTGACCGGTAGTGATAAGCACCCGCCGTAAATTCCGTTCGAGTAAATACAATTGCGATGGGTGATGAGTCAACGGATAATCAGCTGCCATATTCTATTCACAAGTAGATTATTTTTGAACGTAATATTTTTCAAAGTATTCTCAATTTGTTTCCAAATTGCACTTAAATATGTAGGGGAGTATTGTCATGGTCAGGGCGCTATCAGGGTCGGAACAGTGTCATTTTCTCCGAAAACTTTTCATACCATTTCGAGTCCAGAACGTGAAGTGTATATAAGTGTTACGTGACCGTGTGTTAAACTAAGAGTAAAAGAACTTTTTAACAGTGCCAGAAAAAGTGAAATAATTTAAAAAGTAACATGCAGTAAAATTGTTCGATAATGTTTAAGAAGTGGAAATATGTAGCATTTCATGATGTTTGCATCACGCGAATATGCTGTTCAAACAAGCTCTAACCCTGACAGCACTCCCCTACATTTCTTTAGTCCTTCATAGAAAAATCATATGAACATCTATACTTTCGCACTTCTTCTTTTAGCAACTCATTAAAATTAATCTTATTAAATTAATTACACTGTGACAAAAAATGGGGATGAAACCTAAAGCAAATGAAAGCTAACAGCTTCCTTAACAAACTTCTAGTTTTATTTAAAGTTAGCAGGTTTTTGGGTACCCAGTATAAGGAAAAAATTAAGTAAAATTAAAATTATTTTGGTAAGCTATAGTATCCCACATTTTTTTGGGTCGAGAAATCCATTTTTAATATTTATTTTTATCTAAGACTTACGCTAGAGGGCGGGTACCCGACACCCGTCGCAATTGTGTTAAGGCTTATGTGTTGCAAAGTCACACTATAAATCTTTAATAGCATAATAGCTACTGAGGAGACCGCAAGCTGAGTTGCCGCAAACTTAATTTCACAACGACGAAAATGGTGTAAAATGTTATAGCCAGGGACGAAAAATAACTGTTATAAAATTTTTTGTGATGGAAAACGTTGCCCAAAATTAAGAATTTTTATAAAAATTGGTTCATAATAATTATGAGCAAGAACAATTTTATTTATTGTCGTTAACTATTATTTCATAAGAAATATTTTTTACGTTGATAAATAAGTATTATGAATAAGAAAAATTGTTTACGTTCCCGGCAACTTTTATTTTGTAAGAAATATTTTTACGTTACGTTTTTTACGTCACAACTATTTTGAGTGAAAAATATTCAATGTTTCGAAGCCGATTGTTCATGGAAATGATATGGAGCGCTTTTGGTTCGTGGCCCAATCAATTTTATGAAGCCATTGTTCCCCGGTTGTTTGATATCAAAGAATGGTGATTTGACTTACCTCCGCCTTTGCCAGATTTTACACCGCCGGACTTTTTTCTCTGGGACTTCTTGAAGTCAAAGGTTTATGTAAACAAACCAAGAACTCTAGACGAACTTCGGCCAGGAAATACCCGGCACATCGGCCAAATCATTGAACATCAAACAAATTGATTTTTTAATGTTTTTTTTCAGAAACAAATGCTTCCACTTTAAATGGCTTTAATAAATTTTTTTCTTCAGAATTCATGTGAACCCTTTATTGTTATAACTTTTTTTTTTATATAAGGAGGAAGCATCGGAAACCACTGGTGGTGTGAAACTTCAACATACTAAACCACCTCGATGCCAAAACTGTGTAACCCTCCTGGGGCACCTACTGATACTACATCAGGAGGCCGCTGTGAGCATTAACGCTCAAGCGTCAGTCAATTGTCATTCTGTCAAAATGTCTGCCTTTTTATCTTTTCCTCACCGGCAAATTAAAAAATTGTTCTTTTCAAATAAAAATTACTGGCAAAGTAAAATACAATTCTCATTTGTACTACCTATCAAGCAACGCAAACAATATTTCTTATAAAATTAAAGTTACCGACAACGTAAATAATAATTCTCTTTTGTAATACTTATCAAGCAACGTAAAAAATATTTCTTAGTAAATCATAAATATGGTCAACGAAAAATATTTATTTTTTTAGGAGACTATGAAAATTAAATCTAGAGGTTAATTTTCAAAGTCATGACTTAAGTTCATGTCAATTTCGTTATTTGAAGTTATATATAAACAGGTTAATGAACAAATGTAGTCATCACAACAACAATGTATATAGAGACGGGCAAATTAGACGGCCGTTTCGGAATCCGCCACAATTCCTCATCAGTGATCTTAGTGATAGTTCTTAATCTTTCAATATCCTATATAAGTTACTAATTTTTGAAATCATAACCCAGAATTACGGATTTGATTCCAAATATCTTCACTGAATAGAGATATTGAAAGAAACTACCACTACCGTTCTATACACTTATGTTGTTTTTTTTCCCCATTGTAGCTAGTCTGCATAACAGTTCGTTATATTTATGTTATGTTGTAATAGTTATATTGCAACATTTCTCATGAAAAACTTATAACTGTTATAGCTCATAGTTAATGAAGTAATTTTATTCTTTTTTTTATGAAGACTACAATCCAAATTTTCCTTTAGATTCTTTAGTTTTATAAAAAAATTAAAATTCGGTGCTGTGTATATAGACTTTTGCCCTTCACTGTGTGCATTAAAAAGTAATAAACAAAACAACCATTTTTAGTACACATTACGCCAGATAAGCACGTTTTTAAGATTAACAGCACAGGATACATTAGAGTCTTTATTGGCATCTGAAATGTTCTCCTCATCAAAGGAATCCCATCTAATCTCATTTATAGCTTCTATTTACACGGACTACAATGGATTCAAATTTAAGATCCTTCATATCGGATAAGTATTTGTTCTGAAGTTTTACCACAAAGCCAGCCATACTTCAATTCGTCGGTTGAATTTTTAATAGTAATCGACGATATATCATATGTATATCGTATATCCATATATACCAAGTCGGAGTGGCACTTCAAATAAAAAAGGAAAAGATTTTCTACAATCCTTGGACTGGGGCCCTCAAAAAAGTCGCAAAAGAGGCTGTCCGACAGAAACAGGAATTGATGACAATGATGACGTAGTAATGAAATCAAACAGCTTAACATTTTTGAACGTAGTAAAAGTTGATTTTATTTCGTAAAGATTCGATATATCGTAATACAATAACAGCATATTGAATGCTCGTAAATAAGTAATAAATATTTAGTTATAATTTAAACATCACATCAAAAGTTTCCAATGGGTTAAAATTTGTTTTGTTTGGTTTGCATTTGCATTGTTCTTGTTGTTCATGTGATTCCGTCTCCTTTGAAACGAAACTTTTTTCTTGTTTTTGTTTTTTTTTTTTTTTTTTTTGTTCTACTTCTACAAAATTTGTAACCCTGTTTGATTTCCACTTTTTGTAGTTCACAATCATGCATTTATATATATTTTATTTTTAATGATTTTTATTTTTTAAGTTTTATGTTTTGTTTTGTATAAATATCAATATTTGGTTTTTTGTTTTATTATTACATTTTAGATTTCAAAAAAATTCGAAAAATAAAGTATAAGGTTGTCCTATATATTAATAATAACCTTTGGTGCAATATACAAGTTTAAAAATATAATGTGCAAATACAAATATACGTACATAACTACATATAGATATGTACATACTATGCACATGTATACATAGCAAGTACATAAATACATAAACTATAACATTTACTTCTTCTGCCACTTCTTCGACACCTCTTCTCATGTTGAGTTAAATTCGTATTTCATTTTACAAATTTACCAGGCTAACTACTAAATATATATCTAAGAGTAAAATATAAAATTAAATACACAACTAACTAATTAAATTTCGAGTTTTGAGATTTTGTTATTTTTTGTTAATTCAATTTTCTTTTCTTGTAGTTTTTTTTTTTTTTGTTTTGGCAAATAGTTTTGTTGAAATTTGGAAAACTTTGGATTCGTGTTTTTTTTTTTTAGTTTTATCTCAAAATATTTATTGATGCTATACTCGTAAGTTTAGAAAAATGTATGTCTTTACTAAGGTACTTTTGGATTTAGATTGTTTTGCGGGGGGAAAGTAATTTCTTCGTTATTGGCACACACACACACGAAAACTCACGCGCTGCTCTTCTGTAACACTCTAACGTTTTTTGCAGCTTTATTTGGTTGAGTTTTGAATTGATGTCGGTGTGGTTGTTGTACTCTGATGCACCTGCCCTTGTTTAATCGTTGCACTTGCCACTGAGGTGGTATCAAATATCGTGTGGTATTGTTGTACTATATCGTAATATTTCAAATAATTGTAATCGAAAAGTTCAAAGTCTAAACGGTAAATTTTGAGCAATTGGTCCAATATGTCGCGTCGTATTTCCGAAAAATATCTGCAAAGAGAAGTGATGTGATTTTATTGTTAAATAAAAGTTAGGTTATGTTAACCCGGGGTCCATGAACACAATAAATTCTTATAATAAAACTGTAGTTTTTTTTCTTTTTTAATTTCATAAAACATGTCTAAAAAAAAAAAAAATATAAAAATATTCTATTCTTCTTAAATATATTGTTTTGAAACAAAAATAAGATCAAAAAAATTAACCTCGGGTGTATTTCACTCATGTTCATTGACGGCGGGTTAAAGGGGAAGTGCTCAGAAAATCTGTGCGTTCACGGGGACTAAAAATTAGTCAATTATGATATCCCTATATGTATAATCTTGAACAATTTTACTCTCTTGCGAGCCCACCCTGTATTACTGATGAACCTCATTAGAACTGCTGGTTAAAACTCTGTCAGTTTTTCAAGTTATCTGCACAGGCTGTTTCCTAAAAAATGCAGTCGACAGATCTGAAGACTGAATAATTCACAGAAGAGGTGGTGGTTGGTCTCAAATTCTTCTTAATTTTTGCAGCTTCTTAACTCTTACATGACCGAATTTTAATGGAGATTGATAGAAACCTTTTGTGATGAAATTATGGTTACTTAGGGATTTCACAATCATCACATTTTATAATAAAAGTTTCCGCTAAATAATAGTTTAAAGCATTTTTTGGAAAATTTAGCGAAAAAGATATTACTATCAATTTTTGCACTTAGGTTTTTGATTTGACTTCAAAGAAAAAATATGTAAAAAAAAAATGTCATAAGCACGAAATTTCGAATGTTTGGCAATCAGAAAACATTAAGAATACCTAACACAACTGAATGCATATAGGGTAATTGCGGAAGAGATGGAACGACGGGAGAGATGGCACCCTTGCGCTATCTCTTGAAGCTTCAAATAAATTGTAACGAATTTTGATGTACAAGTGTCGATTCACACGGGCACAAAATATCAAGTGTCCTTTTGCCAATCGCAAGCTGGAAAATCATATTTTTCGCAGTCGCTGATCCGAGAAAGTGCTGTGAGAGCCAAAACTTTTCTCGCACTAAGTTCGTCACCTATTTATCTCCATTTAATCGCTTTAGTATGCAACTTGAGTGGTTACCTTGACGCCTGTGTACCTTTTGAAAAATAAGTACAAATTGTATGTTATGTGGAAATGCGTTTTTAATTTTTAATTTTCCCTTACAAAAGGTCCCATTTTATTTTCGGGGTGAGATAGAATAGTCGCGGTTTTACAAGTTAATTGTTTTCTTCGATATTATACTGAGAAAAATCGTAGTTAACCCGGGGTCCATGAACACAATAAATTGTTATAATAAACTGTAGTTTTTATTTTCTTTTTTAATTTCATAAAATATATATAAAAAAAAAAATATAAAAATGAACGCGACGTGTTTCTTTATTATAATTTTTTACAAACAATTAAGTTTTATGTGAACAAAATTTTTTTTTTTAATTTAAAAAGTTGGTTTGCATTGAATACGGGAGAAACTCTTCGAAAAACATTCGAGAATGTTTTTTATACTATTTTTCGATTTTTTTTTAATGCTTTCAAAAATTTTTCCCATTGTTCTTAATGTTCTTAAATATTATTTTTATTGTTCTTGATAATATTTTTAATTAACTCCTGGTAGATGAATAATTTATTTTTTTTCGATGAAATCGTAGTTATTATGGCTTCTTATGAAAAATACGAAGTTGAAAATTTTGCAAGGATCTACAAGGGTATTAAATATATAAGTGATATCCCTAAGCACCTTTGGGTCAAGGAGAAGCAAAAATAAGAAAATGTATGAATTATAGTATACTCTAACGTAACTACAGCCTAAAATAACAAAAATATTTTTCTTAAAGATTTTATGAGCAGATAATAGTAATGGTACTTTTAAGTACCGTCGGTCGATAAAGGATTAAAATAAACAATCTGGTTTGCAGTATTTAGTTCTTACATATCAATTTCGGAGCAGATTTTTTTTCATTTTATGGGAGATAAAAGGCTTTCCATCGATTTCCCAATCGTTCACTTTTTTTATTAATTCGGAAAAATTTATCAAAATGATATAACACCAAAATCGCTTCGCATACTTATAAACAACGTTTCAAACTAATGTTTGGTACATTACATGGACTATTTTACTAATACCTTTTAAATTTGTAATGATATAAAATAAGGGGTTCCATCTCTACAGTAATTACCTTATTATTACTTTGGAAATTTGTTAAACATCTGTTTTATGCCACCTTAAAGTGAATATTGCCTAAACTTAAAAACCGTTGGAGGTATGATGATGAAAGTGCGTATTGTGCGAATTTGAGGGTTCTAGGTCACTTATTGTCATTTATTTTCTTGAAAGCTACCAGCAAAATTGTTCGGATCCGACGAAAAAATACACGTTTTATTAATTTATAAAATATTAAAAAAACATATTTAAGAAATTTTCAGATTAATAACTACAAATTTTGTTAAGTTTTTGGCCTTAGCCAGTACCTTTTTTTTTTGGAGGGGGTTATTGTGGGAAGGAAATATTCATAATTAATTTTTATGAAACTAATGTTTAAATACAATAAATTAAATACGATAATGCATTTGATGACCCTACCAAACAGCAAAAGATAATATGGGTATTCACGCGTTGATGCAAAAGTGCGAAATTGCGAAAGTGAGAGATGAGAACGACGACATAAATATGAAAAAAAAAACCTTTTAATTAGGTAAAGAATTACATTTTAATTGACGGATAAAATAAATATCCAATGACTAGATTAACTAAAAATTCACAATTTAATTCAAATTTCCCTGACAAAAATTGCAAGTTTCAACAGCTGGCATTTGGTCAAAAGATAATTTCTTCGAAATGGTTTAATTCAACCGCCAGATTCATTAATTACCTGACGAAACTTTATTCTTTCTTTAATTTAAGATGAGTTTTTCTCAAGTTTAGCATGGAAAACTCCAATAAAAAAGGAACCGGAACGTTTATAATTCCAACATGAATTAATTTTTTCCAAACACTTTATTGTAAACATTCTTCAGTAACACTGTGCTGTGTGACACATCTATTTGAGATAAGTTTTTACTTCGAATTTTAAAAGAGGAGGTTTTTTTACGTAGGTAGAATAAATAACTTTTTATTTGAAATTTTGGTTCTAGCACTTAGTGTCCGACCGAAGGTAATTTTTTGGCCGAAGCCGAAGTCGAACTTCGGTCATTCATCTAGCCTTCGGCCGAAGCCGAATAACGAAGGATTTTTAAAATATAAAAAAAATCAAAATTCTGAAAGTAAATTTTTTATGCCTATGTATTTGCAAATATATACAGAAAAATCTAAATAATAGATTCCCTAAATAAAAAGCCGACCAGTATCACTAAACTGTTCATTGTCGGAGGAACTGACAAATATTATTTATTTCAAGAATCGTTTAAAAATTTGTTTACGTCGAAATATGCAGTTACATGGACTATCGTTCAACGACGCCTGTGTCAAAAAAATCCAAAAATCAAAGATTGAATTAACGTATTAATCGATAGACCTGTGCCTATTGTCGGTACCAGTAAAAATTTTTTTGAGCAGGGACATAAGAGTTATAACCAATATTGGAAAAAATCACTAAGTAGTTATTAAATTATAATTTTTTTTAAATTTGTTGCGAATATTTAGTCTTTCATAACCATTATAAAGAAAAAAGTATTTTTTTGGTTATCCAAAAAATAAATTGGTGGCATTATAATGATATAGAAGTAATTTTTTTAGAAGTAATTATTTTTGTCACAACCAATTTAATCTTGAATAAAAAATAACAATTATTTTGGGTCTCTGTTTTTGAGATAGTTTTATCGTATCTTCTTTTAGTTAAGTCATTAAAAGTTTGTATTTTTATTTATCTAGTTTTGAAAATAAATATTTGATTTTCGTAATTTTTTTAACCATTTCAATTTAAATAAAAAACTTTTAGAGATATCACAATGATTCTGGTTCGGACGGAGTAGAACTATAGATGTATTGAAGATATGATAAAAATTTAAGCGCAATCGGTTCATTATTTTTGGAGATATCGTGGTAACTATTTCGAAAAATGCTGTTTTGAGGAAAACTAGTTTTAAAGTTCATATGTATATGCATGACTACTGTACCAGGGCCTGCCAAGTTCTACATCTGTAACCGTGAATTTCAAAAAATTTATTTGCAACATAAATCTAGAGTAATTTTATCAAAAAAAAATTTTGAATTTTTTGACCTCCTTGAAAGCGAAAAAAAGAAGCGCCAGTAGTGAAAATGTCGTATTCTCTAACAATTCACTCGTCTTTTCAATACGCTTCAAGTATATTTTTTCAACTACCGCTTTTTTTTTTAGTGCAATTTTTTAACGACATTTGTCAAAAGTGAACTTGATTGTACTCGACATGGGCTCACTAAAGTTAATTTATTAGTTCAAATAAAACTCGATTTGAAAAATAAACTTTCGGTTTAGTTGTATCAATTGTATAGTTGGGTACGCCATTCGCTTTAGCGGCTTTTTTTTACAATAGGTATAGATATCTGAAAATCTTTTATACGCAAGTTGAATGCTTTTCCGTACAAAATACCAAACCTATTGTAAAACATCCTTTAAAATCACTCTTTTCGGAGTAGCGCATTCAGTTTTCACAAATTTAAGTTTTTTTTTCATTTTAATTGGTTTTTAACACCCTATTTTCATATTCTGCTGTCACAATGAAAATCTGAAATACTTTAGCAAAATGTATGAAGCAAATAAGCCATCTAATATACATACATATATATTTTCATACATACCTCTCCACCAAGGCATCAGTTTTCCTCCCCGACGAAAGATTTCCAATTTTTTTGAGCTTAAATTTTGGTAGTTTGCCCAATAGCAATGATTCCAGGCCGGCCTGTCGTATTATAAATTCACTATCTCTCTGGAATGTCTCCACCTTACCGATTATTGTAAAATTAACACTACACGGTGTACAAAAACTGTACACTGGTGCCCAGTGTTCGTCAAATCGCTTGCCGAGCGCATGTTGTTCAATTAGAAAACGTATAAACTCATCGAAAGTGGGCCCAGATCTGTAACGTATATAGCCGCCTCTCACACGCTTACGAAATTTACGTATGATCTTGTTTCCCAATACTTTATAGAATGAATTGCGGCCACCTTCGAGTTTATTGCGATATGCCGAGACGATACGTGCGAATGGATCACGTACGAAGAGAAAGGATAATGAGGACGAAAGACTTTCGAGTAGTTCGTTTAGTTCAGGGCGTGGAAAACGTTTGCGTGCCAATTCAAGAGGTTGCGATTCGGTACGTTGTAGAAACCATATATCGTAACCAGCTGAAAAAAAATGTTTGAAGTAATTATAAGAAATACGCCCAGTGTAATATTTCAATTAACCTAAAATGTTAAAATAATACATCCATGTGCTGCTGGCCGCCTTGAAGACATTACACCAGACTAAATTATGTCCGGAGGATATGAAAAATTCCCATGGATTCGGTGGGTAATGAGATTGTAGATTATAACGTTTGCAAACAGCATTCAAATGTTCTTTGCGTTGTTGTAGATCCTTTTCGGTGGCGCTATGAATTTCTTCGGAATACTCATAAACGGGATTTAGTGTACTTAGTGCTGTAAGTGTTGATAGTGGGATGGTGAATGATGTTTCTTGTTGTTTTGGTTGTTTCCGATTAATCTTCATCTAAAGAATTTCAATTGATTATGTAACTTTATGTCTATTTTTTCTTTGATGAAACTTACGTCCTGTATTTTTACGCCTATCACCATTGATCCGATACCAGCTGCCCCTCCTCCTGCAGTACCCATTTTCTCTTTGTTCTGTTCGAATGCATTGATTGATTCACGAAATAGAAAAATAACATAAAATGTTGCAACCAGCACACATGCTATAATTTTTAAATAGCTTTGTATACGCCTCCCATAGCGGAGGCGTATTACCATTGTTCCGTTGTCGCCGTTACAGTCAGCGGAGCGTTCTAGATGATTACTACTACAAAACTGAGCGTTGATTTCTTTGGTCTTCTGAGCATTTCACAGGACTTTTCTTATTGATTGGAATAAAATTCATTGGATTTTAATCGCACTGAAAAGTGAAAAAATATTTAAAAATTAAAGAACGCAAAATGCTTTCGTAGATATAGACGATTATAGCGTCGAGTTCCAGTCAGGCCAAAACAGTTGCGCGGTGCTTCGACTTCCCTTTTGGCCGTTCAGAAAGGCTTACCTATGCCTACGTCTAGCATCTCCTGATTAACTTAATCATTGCTGACTAATCTGTAAACTTACAAATTATGGTCAGCCATCGTAAAGAAGATGAAGTATATTTTATATTTTAAAAACTGATAGTCAAAACTTTGAACTCGTTTTTCTCAAAACAACATTTTTACCATTTTTTATTTGAGTTAAAAGAAATCCCTTTGATGTTCAAAAGTGGGCTGAAGCTTATATGTTAAGAATTCCGGAGTCAGAAAGTACATTTCTATTAATCTACCAGTCCCATAGACATTTGTCAAGTTTTGGACCGAGGAAGTTCAGGATCAAAACAAACAGTATATCGATGGGAAAGGTATTCAATTACTTTTTTAACGATTTGCAGTTCATCTCTATCGAACTCTTTGTTTGAACTCCACAAGAATTTGAGTGAAACCATTCCTCGAAAATCACAAAATTATTGCTCGGCAAAAATTCTTACCATAGAAAAAAAAATTTTCTTGTTTTCAGGAGGTCGCAATTTATCCACCCAAACAAGTTTGGTTCTTGGTACTTTTCGGCTGTACACTAGTGTAATTCATGAACAGGTACTGTAAAAGTTAAAAGTGACGATCAGAAGTGAGAGTTTTGAAATAACTTTTTTTTAACTTTTTATTTAAACTCTTACTCATAACTTTTATTTTAAAAGTAAAATTATAAGAGTCTTTAAAGATTTTTTATTTTTTAAAATTATTTTTAAAAGTTTTTGAAGTCTTTTATTTTTAAAAGTCTTTGAAGACTACTACTTCTTTTTTTTTATTTGTACTGCTATTTTCTACTACTTTTTCCACTACTATTTGCTACTACTATATTTTATTACTATTTTCCTGTGATCTTTCACTTATTTCGAATTGTTTTTGTAATTTTATAGAGAGTAGTAGAAAGTAGCTAGTAAAAAAGTAGTACATAATAGTAGTAGAGAAACTAATAGTAAAAGTGGTTGAAGTAGTAGCAAAAACGTAATTAAAAAGTAGTAGTAGAAAATGTTGTAGAAAAACGTAGAAAAAAACTAGAAAATTGTGATAAAAGATAGTAGCAGTAAACAGTAAGAAATGTGTGGTAGGACTTCAAAGACTTTTAAAAATAAAAGTTTTTAAACACTTTTAAAAATAAGAGTTTTGAAAGACCCTTGAATTCTAATTTTTTATTTTTAAAGTTATAAGTCTACTTTTGACTTTTATTTTTATAATTAAAGATTAAGAATAATTTTAAACGTTTACTTTTAAAAATAAAAGTTTACAGTCTGACTTAGCTTAAAAAAAGAAATAAGAGTTATTTTCAGGCTCTGGTTATATCACGAGAGAATGCTTTGCAAAGAAACCCGTAATTATTCTAAGCTTGTTTTTATTTAGCTTGAGTCTTTGAGCTGCTCTCTCGGGGTTAAGGTTATCAATTAGTAGGTTTGACCACCGCAGTTTGAGCTTCGCAGGGTGATCTACCTTCCCTTGTAAGTAAGTTCCTATACTTAGCAAGGGCACGGGACCAATATTGTTCTTGGTCGTTGCTTTCTTTGCCTAGTAGGCGTCTAAGAATATAATAACCTTTTGTCTTACAGAATTCATTTATCAGCTCTTTGGAATGTATTGTTGGCACTAATGCTTTGCAAGGAGTGGTTGAATTTTAATACCGTTTAGACCCATGAGGCTTTCAGCAGTCACATATTGTATATTTCTTCTATTTAAACTATAAAGAACGTTGTCCCTAAGCTATCTTTAATTTTGAAGTCATCATCATGGACGTTGTACATACATACATGATACTTATATTGTTATGAATGTTCGTTGTCGTGCACACAAGGAGTTAGAATTGTAAAGAATGGACAAATTCACTGTACTCCAGCGAATTCCGGCTGGGACTGTGTGTGCATTAGTATAAGAGTAAATAGTGATTATGTTTGGCCCAGAATAATATATTTTAATAATAATAACAACATTTTTCTATCTTCGTTATTATACAGGTATATGAAATCTAAAGTAAGAAAAAGGATATGTGCTAAAATTTTACAGCAATTTATGAATTGTTTCTTGCTTATTCTTCTGAATATACATTCACATATTTATCTGCATGTATGCATATCTAAATGCCGGTAGAATTAATTGAAGCAGCGTTTCCACCCATAACAGCAGCAACAGAATTTTGTTTTCCACTTGGTTGAACGAAAATCAAAATGTACTCGGTATACTTCCACTAATTGTACAACAACGACACTTGTTGTACATATGCAAGCAAGCAAGCAAGCATATGCAAGCGGTACCTTCCTGCTGCCAGTGCCAGCCAGTACTTAATACTTGCGTACAAACAAACTAACAAATGCACATACATACATACATACATACACAATTGCATTTTGTAGGTACTATGTTTGGCATATTTATGAATATTCATAAACGCGCACTTTTTAACAACAGTGGCAGTGGGTCCTTTATGCGCCAATGATATGCTTATACATACATATGTATATAAGTATATTTATGTATATATGGGTGCGCGTGTGTGTATGTGTGTGTTAGTATAGGACGTTTAAAGAAAGAAGCCTGGCAACATACACTATTTGCTCACTCGCATTTTGTATGACGTAGGCAAGCAGGAAAATGAGCAGAAGCAGAACAAGAAGAAGAAGAAAAATAGGGCGGCAGCAGGCCATAAAAAAAGTAAAGAAGCACCTTGTTGAATGCTCAATGCAATTTTTTTCTTTTTCCTGCATTTTATAAACATTAATTATAATGTTAATTATTGTTTAATTACTTAAATTTGTAATCTTTATAGCAGATTATGCACTCACATGTTTCGTTCTGTTTAATATTTTCTAATATACCATGAGTAATTTTTATTAGTTTTTCTTGGGCGTGGATTATTTTGACTTCTGCTACCACTTGTAAATTAGGCGACATAGCACATTTTTAGCTGAATGCTTTTCAACAAATTTGCTATTGACAGACATTTTTACAACTATTTCTACTGAAAATTTTAATTGGTAAATAAATATATTTTTGTTTGTTAATCCAAACAACTATTTTAATGACAAATTCGAATAGTTATATAGACACACACATACACATATACTTATTCTTCCTTCGTAATCCTCATACTCACTGTTTGCCCAACTGCCTTGTCTGTCGCTCTGACTGACTGTCCGCCTGTAGCTGTAGCCTACCGTTTCGAGTGCTGCACTTATACGAACTACACTCACTTGAGCGAAACTGACGACTGGCTGCTGTTGTGTTTATCACGACGAAGAATTTCGAAAACCAAAAGCAAACAGCTACCGAAACTACCAGCGCTATCATCGCCATCGTTCGTCATCGTCGGCACCGTCATTATCGTCAACATTAACATCATTATTGAGTTCATCTTCGTTGTTATCCTGGCGCATATTTCCAATCCAATGTCAAAAATCCATTGACGAAGAGACGAACTCTACATGGGCAGGGAGCGCGTGTCTCTCTCTCATACGCAAGCGCCTACTAACTGAAATTCTCTGTTTTATCTGGTCTCGTTTTGTATGTGTTTGCTGATGCCAATGATTTTTGTTTGAATCCTGTGGTGGTTTTTACTTTTCTTCTAACTTCATTGTTTACTTTACTTTCCATTTCTATTCTATTTTCTCTCTTCCTCAATTTTATCATTACATTAAAATATCGACGTCATCATTCCAACTCCACTATTGCATATCTTTGAGATTTTTGAACTTTTCACAAGGAGTGCTGAAGGTATCAAGCAGCAACTCAGCTGTGAGGTGTTTATTTTTATCACACATACACACACACACATCCTTTAAAAAAAAGCAACTCAATGTGTATGTGTGGAGTGTTTGAAAATAATTCAACATGTTGCATACTTATAGGGTCATTAGTATAAAATTTGTAGTATATGTGAAAGAGAAACGCGTTCTAAGTATGTAATTATGTGCGCTATATCCGAATCTGCCACTAGAATATTTCTACGTCATCAGGAGTTCCAGAAACCTTAATTCAAAAGAACTAAAATGCAAATTTCGGCCATTTCCAACCATCTTTAACCCATTTTGAATAGCTATTAGAAATATTCAGTCTAGTAGATAGTGCACAAGACTTTCACCCAGAAGGTTGCGGGTTCGATTCCCGTCTTGGTCAGGTGGTTAATTTTCATAAACTTCTTATATTCACTATCGATATGAAGTGAATGAGAATTATAAGAAAGTGTACAAGTACACACTTTGGTTGGTAATGGCAAAACCACCGAGCTGATAAAAAATTGCCACACACCCGTTCGGAATCGGCGTTAAACTGTGGGTCCAACCAACGCCACGGTGGTCTAGTGGCAGAGTGCCAGACTCTTGTCTCTGGAGACCCGAGTTCGATTCTCGGCTTGGGTATGTTTCTTATTTATCTTTCTTTCATAACTTAGGGATTTGGTACAATAGATCTTATAAGTCGTCGTGCCTGACTTTCGAGTCGTCCATCCTTCAAATAATAATAATATGTAAAAATTTTGAAACAGTTTTTAAATGTATTTTCGATGAATTTTTAAAGTTGCTGTTGAAAATTGTGCAAATATTCAAAATGGGTTCAAATTAGTAGCATTTTAAAATCATAAATTAATAAAAAATCCAATTGAAATTACTAGCAGTTTAAAATGTGAATAATAGGAGTTCAATATGAAACTAATAAAATATTCTTTTAGATTTTATGGGCAGTTAGGTAGAAAAAGGCCGAAATCGGCTACAGAAGAAGTCGAGAAGTCAACTTCAGTTACAACGACTTCGGGTTCTACCACATTTTACAGCATGTGAAGTTAGTTCTGAGCTCAACTGAAAGGGCTTTAAAGTTTGCAAGAATTATGAAAAGAAAATGAAATCCAAACATTTGCGAGTTTAAATAATTTAAATATTTCAGATGAAATTTTTGTAATTCTTTGTTCATTCAAATACGTTCTCATATTTATGTACAGGGTAAGCCATTTAAAGTAGAAGAAAGAAATTTATACCATGGAACAGTACACTCCGAAAGAACGCGCTGAAATTTTTCAGTTGCATATTAAAAATAACTTTTCAGTTTTCCCGTAGAGAAGTTATTTTGATGTTTTGAAGCCGATTCTTCATGAAAATGGTATCGAGCACTTCTAATTTGAACAAGACGGCGCACCACACAGCTTGTGCCACAATTGATTTTTTGATGGCATTGTTCCCCGGTCGGTTGATATGATGGTGATTTTGACTGGCCTCTGCGTTCGGCAGATTTTACATCGCCGATTTTACATTTACTCTGGGGCTACTTGAAGTCAAAAGCTTATATGAACAAGCCAAGGTCCCTAGACGAACTTAAGGCCAACATCCGCCAGGAAATAGTGGCCATATCGGCCGAATCATTGGCCAAAACGATGGAAAATGCAAAAAAAAAGACCACATTTGCCCGTCAAGGCTAAAGGTGGCCAACTAAAATAAATGATTATCCAAATAAACAACAAAAAAATTGTTTTTTAATACTAATGCTTCCACTTGAAATAGCCTACCCTGTGTATGGAACGTTTTCAATGTTAAAGAATTTAATTTAAATTAAGTGGGTGATCATATTAGTAGAGCTAGAGTGGAACCATTTTGTTTATCAAACTTTTATATTTATTGATATTATGTAACTAGTAATAAAAAAAAAAAAAAAACATAACATTACAAAAAAACATGTGAAAATTGTTTTAAAGTCAATATTTGGTATGCCACCTGTTGCTGCAATTACTGCTACTATTCGCTTGGTCATGTTTTCTATGTACTGAATGGGGTTTGATAGACTGATTCCTGTGCCACACATCAATCAAACGTTATATTAATTTCACGCTTCATGAGTTTCCAAAAGTTCTTGATGGGGTCCAGATCCGGGGAATTTCCAGACCAGTAATTAACTTTGTTTTTTTCTCATTCAAGATTTTAATTACTTTTTCAGCCTTATGGCAAGGAGCAGAATCGTGCATAAATGTGAAAACGTTATTAGAGTATCATACCTGAGTCTGGGGTGCCATCTTTGTCTTCATGTTCCGCCCACAATTCTTCAAACGCTTCGGAAACAATTCAAGATTTTCATAAATTTTTTTTACTTGATCCACTTTCTCTCTGTGAGAGAGTTTACTATTTATTAAGAGAGTTTTTATCTCCGAAATTTTGGCTGGAGATAGATCTTTAGCCTTGTCAATGGTTAAAATGTACTTCATCAAGAAAAGGTTTAAAAAATGGTTAATCAACATGATAAAAAATTGAAGAAACCTACCAACGTACTTACCTTTATATATGTAATTATAAAAACTCTTCTGAATTAATAGAAACGCTGGAAAAACTTGAATTAAATTGAAGGAAACCCAACTATGCCATTCAAATAGCATACTAGGAAAACAGCAGCATTGCAAACATAACTGTATATTTTAAATATAAAAATCTATCTCCAAGCGACTTCAAAGCAGTCATGATTTTGGAGTCATAAGATTTACATTCCCATGATTTCAAAAAAAGATTGCATTCCCTTGACTCCAAAAAATACTTTTCTTAATGAATAATCAGTCAGCGACTCCAAAAAAGACTTGTAATTGCTTTCTTCATTCTGGAATTAAATATGTTATTCAATAACTGCAATCAAAAATTATACTTCATTTGTGGCTTATACCCTCAATTGATTGCATTCTGGTACAGCTCGCGTACTGTACCGTAAAATTCGGTACATTTTGTCAGACTTTGCATCATGACATTCAACTGTATCCGAGAATGAGACCATTGAAGTTGTGGAAGAAATTTGCCAGGAATAGAAATGCTAATGTTTTCATCTGAGATTTTGTTGATTAAATCAGACTACACCTCTCTCCTTTTAGCTAGATGATGACCTTGCTTGCAAACTGTAGTAATTCTTTTTTTATTTCCGCCTATTCCTGCTATTTAATTTAACAAAAAAACCCATTTAATTTGGTTTTATATGTATTTTTTATTTGCATTTTTTTTTTAATCATTCATTGGTTATAAATAACATTTACATATAAATATATAATATTGTATATAGTATGCATTTGAAAATATATAGTTATGTGTATAGTACAATATGTTTTACAATTCAACATTTAATTAATAAAAATAAAAATACTCTAAGTAATATTTGTGTATATTATGTATGAATATGTGTTTATGTATTTATTATGTATGCATTGTTTTTATAAAATGTGTGTGTGTGTTTGTTTGGATATTTAACTTTAATAATTAATTAAATTTATATTGTATGTATGTTTATATGTAATATTAACAATTGATAAATTTTTTATTTATTTTCTTTTTCCTTTACATTTACATATTTATATAGAATAACTATGTACGTATGCAAGCGCTTAAAATTTAACTTACGAATTAAAAGTGTAATAAATTTTTTAATAAATTTTCTAAATTATGCAATTATTTACAATTGAATGTAGTAACAATTAAGAAAAAAAAAGAAGCAATTTTAAAAATTAAATTTATTCATTAGCGTTTAAATGATAATGAGAAAATGATGATGATGATGACGTGAAGAGGCAGATGCACTTGTGTCTATCTCTCTTCAACTTGCTCTTTTTATTACACAGTCTGTGCGTGTGTGTGTGTGTGTGTGTGTGAGAGAGAAAGAGAAACACTCAAAGCGTTGAACAAAATTAAGTATTAGTAAGATTTTTTGGTTTCCTTTCATCATGTTTTTAATAAGTACTTTTAATATTTTTATTACATTATTTAAGAGCCTTGTATGATAAAATTTTAATCATGTAAATCACATGAAATTTTCCTTTTTTTTTAAATATTTAATACCAACAAAATATTTGCATATTTACAAACAAAATTAACAACAAAATATTTCCATTTACACAAGAAAATTTGCTGCAGTGTATTTATTTTTAATTGATTGCTTAATCTCATAGAAAAATATTTTTCATTGAATTATTTTTAGAAATATTTTAGCACATTTTCTTTCATTTATATGAATTATGCAACTTTTATTGTAGAATATTACAAAACCAGTTGGCAATTTAAACGCTCTAGGGACTTTCTAAAGTAAAACAACAAGTGTTCAGGTCCAAAACAATCCAACAAGTTCAACTCAACTATACACAATCAGTGCCTTTCAAACAGTCACAGTAATGATAACATACATACAGACATATGGTAGGTATAAACTCAAACAATATACAACTATTTTTTCATATATATTTTATACATTTGTATTAATGGAATAGAGATCCAGATAGTTATATGCATATAGAATATTCACAATAGTAGATATATCAAATATGGTAAAAACATACAGCTACATACATATTCATGTATTATTTTACACTTACAACTTAAGTATCATAGTTTGATTAGTTACTAATGTATCTAGGACAACTAACGAATACAGTATCATATGGTTCTCTTTTTTGTTTTTGTTTTTGTCGTCACACCCCATCTATGTAGGGATATGTTAGGATAATTACAAAATAATAGTAATAGACTGTTCTCTTCAAAAAAGAAATAAAGCTCCCGGTTCATTGGGTAGCACATTAAAATTGTTTCACAAATAAAATTCTCTCAAAATCAAAAATATTTTTCACTTTGCGCTCTCTACAAATGTTCACCAAAAGTGTAGAATTTATTGTCTATCCTCTCTCTCCATTGATACTCGCTGCGGAATTAGCATGAGCGCTATAAGCTCTTTTGCTTCTTCTCAATTTTCTCTTCCCCTCTCTCGGTGTTTTTCATTTCTCTATATCTTTAGGTCAGGCGTGGCTACTGTTGCCTGATCCGCCGTTAGAATCATCATATTCTTAATGCTCGCTACTTCAGACTCAAGACGCGCCAATTGTGACTTCAAAATGTGTTCACGCTCTGATGGCGATACTGTTACAATCGCCGAAGTTGTACAGGTTTCAATCACTTTGGGTACTATAACTTTACGCTGTTGAAATTGTGCATTCCATTCGGCGCTGCCAATCGATATGCCTGAATCACGTTCATCGCTTGAATTGTCACCGTTATCAGTCCAGGCCGGTGGTGAAGCACGGTTGCTAATTGGTTCTTGTTTGATGTGCTGCAGTGCTAGGAGCGCTGTGGCTGCGGCATCCTTATCGCCCAAGTGTGATTTGTGGCGTAATTTTAGTGGTAGACAATTATTTGAGTCCATGCTGCTTGGGCTTGTTGTACTGATGTGGACAATGTTGGTGTGATGTTCAACGTCAACATCATCGACGGCATCGTGCT
Source organism: Toxonevra muliebris (assembly GCA_963691655.1). Taxonomy (NCBI): domain Eukaryota; kingdom Metazoa; phylum Arthropoda; class Insecta; order Diptera; family Pallopteridae; genus Toxonevra; species Toxonevra muliebris. Next base: position 44,231,951 of record OY829329.1, read on the forward strand.
CATCGTCGCCGGAAATGGCACCCGTAGAAGAAGCTGACGATGACAGAGATGAGGAGAGGCGTGAGCAGGCGGACGAAGCAGATGATGAAGATGTGGTAGAGGAAAGTATGTGTTCGTAGGTGGGAGAGCATGCGCGGCGTGATAAATTGAGTACACTTGCTGATGCGTTGCTGGTGTTTGCTGCATGCACACTACCCGGTGAACTTGATGTGACGGCATCTATAGCGCTTGAACTGACAGTTGATTCGGTGGTCGTTGTTTGTAGATGGTATGCGGCTACAGCTGCTGCAGCGGTGGCGGTGGCAACGTCAAGTGGATTTTGTGAGGATGCCATGCTATTATCCTTTGATGCAAAACTATAGACATTTGGCTGCTGGTGTTGTGTTGGTGCATAAAGTGATGTTGGCGCTTGGGATGATGGCGATGCTGTTGAACCACCATTGTATAGAGCGCTTACATTGTGAGGCAATTCAGCGACTTGGCTTGTGGTGATTGCGGCGCCTACAACTGCCACCACTTTGCGTAAATTATCGAGATCATCGCAGCTGACGTTACGATTGAGCGCTTGGAGCACGTGCAGGTTCTGCAGGTTGGTTGGTGCTGCTGGAGCGTTGGCTACAGCGGCGGCTGCTGCCAGTTGCATTTGCCTTGTTGTGTGCTCTAGCGAATGAGCGGCGGCGGCGGCGGCGACGGCGGCGGTGGTTGACATTGTATTAGCATTACCATTGTAATGATCTGCAGCGATTGAGGTTTGTGGATGATGCTGATACTGTTGCTGTTGTTGTTGTAGTTGTTGGTGCTGGTGGTGGTGTTGCTGCTGGACGGTGGATAGTTGTGCTGCTGCTGATGATGCTGCTAGATGCATGTGATGTTGTGTTGCAGGTGAAATTGCACGTGGGTGGTGCTGCGTTAACGATGTGGGCGGCATATGTGAATGGCTGCTTACAGTTTTGATAACCTGCTGCAATGATTTGTTGTTGCTGCTGCTGCACATTAATGCATTTTGTTGTTGCTGCTGTTGTTGTTGTTGTTGCTGAGTGTTGTTGTCATCATTTGAGTTCTGTTGTTGGCTCAAATTGCTCGGTTGCTTTTGTGGCGGTAAAATGGATGGTGTGGGTGATAGAGAAGATGCCATGCCTTCCCGCACAGGTGTCTGTGCTGATGTTATGCCATTCGGGGATACTGAATTGGGCGGCATGCCACCATAAACCATAGCAGCGGTGGGTACTGATGAGATTGCGCCAGCGACTGCACCACCCGGTCCACTAAACCCATTGGTGGTTGCTGCGGCTGCTTGGATTTTGGCGCGTTTTGTAATACTTAAAACTTGCTCACTTGTCGGCAACGATGCCATTATCTGTTCGACGCTCACCAAATTCTCACCAGATATATTAAATTTATCTTTGATAGCATCCAGTTGTGCCTTCAGCACATGGTTTTCCTTGGTCAATTCAACGACGCGTTGCTCCAATACCATATCATTGTAACGCCTCTTCTCGCGACTACGCTTGGCAGCCTCATTATTGCGTCGCCGACGATCCCAGTAGCTGTCATCTTTCTTGTTATCGGGCGTGAATTCGCGTTGTTTGCGCTGTGAGAAGAGTTCCTTGTGATGGTTGATTTGCTGTTTGGTGAGATTGTGTCCGTTGTAGTCAACATATTTGCCGCTGCTATTCATGTGCGGCATTTCAGACATGCTGTGACCGCTATCGCTGGACTGTGGACTCATGGGTCCGCCACCGTACATGTTGAGACCATGCACTGCAATTGCAAGAACACAAAATAAAAAATTATGATTTGGTAAACCAAATATACAGATTGGTACATTTTGATGTACTTCTCCTCCTCCCCATCCTCCTTTAGACAATAAACAAAATAAATATAATTGGTTTTTGATTGAACTCACCATTAGTAGCTTCATTGGAGCTGCCATTCATTGATAGTGATGGTGATATCGAAGACATTCTTAAGTTATTCATTGTTGTTATTGTGTTTGATGATGTTGTTTTAGGTGTTGTTGCTAATGTTGCACCTTTATTATTTTTATTATTATTATTATTGTTATTAAAATTAATATTGTTGTTGTTGCTGTGGTTGTTGTTGTTGTTAATATTGTTATTTACTGTTGCAACGCTTAAAACCTCTGGCATGGCAGCAGCAAAACGACCACAATTCAATAATTCACTACTTATGTGCGATGTGGAGTGTGAGGAATTGGAGTCATTTGGATGGGGCTGATGCTGTTGTTGTTGCTGTCGTGCAACAAATTCTACCACTGAAATTCGTGGTTTATGCTCTTGATGATGATGCTGATAAAGATGCTGTGGCTCAGGAATATTATTCTTCACAGATAAATCTGTAAAATTAAGGAAAAATATTGGAAATTAATTTATTGGTTTGAGGAAATTTGTATAATTCAAGTAAAATAAAACAAAGCTCTAGAATTGAAGAAAATTTTGTTTGACTATGTAAATAAAATATCGCAGTGTAAATCAAGTATCTGCATAGTTGGTTTCTAAAGAGTATATAATTGCAAGCATACACAGAGAGCGCATTTCCCAGGGCATGCTCGCAACTCTTGTCAGTTTAAATTTTCACAAAATTTACTCAGTTAATCAAATCGTAATCGTAAAACTAAAATCCAGTTTTGTAATTGGAGATCAACAATGATCTGAGTAAATATCTTAACAACTCCGAGAGTGAAATGTTACGATCTCAAGTTATTCACTCTCTTCAAGTTGTTTGGTTTATGTATATGTTACAAGTTTAGAAAAGACATGTACACATACAATCAGAGACACAAACCGCAAAGCAAACGCTTAGTTACTATAAATTTAGCATGAGTAATCAACATTCAAGTTCAATGCGTTTTCTTTTTGATTTTGAAATTCAAGCGCACGTTTTATGTGTTGTTGCTTTTAATTTAAATTATTACAAAAACAAAGCATTATTATGCAAAAAATTATAATTACACAAATTGCTTCATTAATATGAAATAAAAAAATAAAAAAGAATGCAATAAAATCGTATCATATCAATTAAATGAAAAATTCAAAATAAAAATGGAGTAATATCACTTTAAGTGGAATTGTTTTCATTAAGTATAATTTGCATGTTTGAATAATGTAAAGTGTTGTAATATTAAATAATAAGTTTGCATTATTTATAGAATCTCACATTTAAACATTAAATCTAAACAAGTTTTTTAAACACTTGAGCAAATATTAATGATCGAAAGAGTGTGGAAAGGCTTAGAATTATAAATAGATTATATAACTTTTTAACTGGGACCTGAAACTTTTATTGGAATTTTCGAGAGATTTATGAATACTGAGTTTGTATCGTATTTATGAGGTGAACTTTTCAAAGCGGGTAAAGTTTTATAATTAAGTTTTGTTGAAAACTCCGAAAAGAACATAGCCTTAGCTAAGGGCTTTCCCCCTTCCCTTAACTCCTTTATGAGATAGTTTCTTTGATTTATTAATTTTAGTTTAAGTGATTAGCTACCAGACCACCCGGGTGGGGCTTAAGCGTGCACAAACCTGTACAGAATTGGTCAAAAACTTCACACCAATAAAATTAAGCTGAACTGAGTAATGTTTTGAGAACAATACACATCTTAAATCATTTTAAGGGTTCAAAAGTATTTGATAATTCCTCACTAAACAGAATAGATTCAAGATTCTTGTATCATTAGTAATGATTTGCATCGTAAATTCTAACCTAACTTTATGGCAATCTGTGAGACTACGAAACTAGTTGACATTGACATTCATCTTCTGCTAAGCCATCAAGGCTTAGAACTCATCAGTGGTTACTATAAATTATTCAATCAAATGGATGTTTTGGTTTTTTTCTATTATATCTTTCATACTAATTCACATTTTTTGATTCTTGACATAACTAGAGACATTTTTTAATTTATGAGGGCTGTTTTCCCAATGTCCGGTTAAACACTAATCCGAACTTTAATCGACGGTTAATGATAGTAGTTAGTTGTGATTCGTGCTTAACCGGACATTGAGAAAATAGCCCTAAGTAGTACAGATTATATACTTTTGAATAGTTTTTGAGTTCATTTTGGCAAATCCTGTTTCGATACTTTTGTTTTATTGCTCGGGAAATCAACAATTTTCATAAAAATTTTAACAAAAAATTAACAAAACCTTCAATCAATATAAATATTTCTATATTTCTACTTCCATGTGGAAGGAATAAAATAATCGCTGAAAGGGTAAAGAAAGCATTAAAGTTAATACTCAAAACAAAAGCTAATGTAGCACACAGAAAAATCACCACAACAAAGTTTCTCTTAGTGAAATTTACTTTTACCACGATGATGCGAATGAATTCATACGAATTTCGAAATAAATCTAGAATTATCATTATAGAAAATACGACAATTGAAAATTTATAATATTCAAATAAATCTTATGCCTATTCAATAAACTTATTTACGAGTAGTTGTGCATGTCCTTCAAAATATTTTATAGAAAAATATCCATAAATTTTGCGGTATATTTTTGTAGAATTTGAACTGAAATTCATATTTGATACAATCAATGTGACAGAAATTCACATTAGAATATTTCTGTGGTATGAAGAAAAAGGCAACCAAGGACATACATAGTATAACTGATTCTGATTATATTAAATATATCAAAGTATTTGGAATTTGCAAAGAATTATTAAAACTCTAGATAATTTCTAAAAAGCGAGCTTATATGTTCATTTGCAACAATAAGATAGATACTTTTATGCTGTTATGCTTTTTTGTCATACATAACTCTTTTATAAATATAAATTTCTATAAGTCAGTGATTTATATATTAAGAATCTTCAGTCTACACTAGTCTTAACTAACTAACTTTCAACACCTTGCACCTAATGTTGATCTATGCAAGGCGGCAATTCATTGCCACAACTTTAGCTATTTCCAAAATAACTAAAACTTTCCATAATTTTCTTTTATTTTGTTATGTTCTGTTCTGTTATCCTTTTGGCAACCGTTCTACATACTTTTTTCCTTTGAATGAATGTAGATGTTGTTGCTGTTGTTGATACTATTGTTGTAGTTTTTAATAATATCCGCTGCTGCTGTTGCTTTAATAGCGTTGTTTTTCAAAAGCAAAACATTTTTAGTGCTAGGTCCTTTGAATAAATTAACTTTCGGCTCTAATGTGCAAACAATCGACATTTTCAATGTTTTTGTTTTATTTTTTTTTTTATATGGTGATTTATATTACTGTTTCAATTAAGTGTATGGAAATTTTGAATTTTATTATAAAAATAAAATTATTTTTTATGGTTATTTGAGAAGAACATTTTATTATTTAATAATATTTTTTTTTATTACTATTTAATCTCATTTATGTGTGTTTGAAAATTCGAGAACACGACACAAAATTAATATATATATTTTATTTTTATATATATATAAATATTAATTCAACACTTCTTTCTATGTTCTATTTTTTTTTACACTATAGAACATAATTTGTTTATTCGTTAACTATTTTTTAACATTTCAATTGCTGAACGTTTGAGTGACCGTCGTTTTTATTTTTTTATATTATTAGAAGAAAAAAACATTATCTAAAAATCATTTCAGTTCTTTTACTACAATTTTTAGTTGTTTCTAGTTCAAAAAATCTAATTCCAAACTTCCAACTGTTGTTATTATTTGGAAATCGTAGTTTTGTTGTTGTTGTAATTTAAGATATTCTTTCTGTTTTGAGGGCAACGTTGCCTTTGACGCCGTTTGTTTTGTTTTTAATATTTGTGTGTATTTGTTTTTTTTTTGAGTAGTATGTGTTGCCGCTAGTAGTGAATAACTCGCACAACCGTTAACCACGACTGCTAAATCGCAATTGAAATAGAAAAGCTTTCACAGACATACCTCTTTCACTTTGCTGGCCAATATCGCGCATTTCTGCCGTAATTGTGGTCACGTTGCAGCAACACGTTATAGTCTCAACCATCAACAACACATAGCAAGCAACAACAACATTACCATATTATACGGAACGACAGCGTAAACGTAAACGACGACAACGATGGCGTTGATGACGATTATGACTAACGACAGCGTTCGACGTTCGCTTGGTTCGTAGATTGTGTGTGAAAGTCAATAGAACCTATTCGAACAGGCTTGACTGAGCAGTGGAGTGAATTTGAGGTTGAGTCGGGCTGAGTCTGTCTGAAACTGATTGCCACAAGCAACTTGCTTGAACACAATTTGAATGTCAAGTGTTGTTTCTTTTCAGATGCCAGCAAATATTCGGTAGAAAATTCTCGATTAACTTAGGATTTTCTTAAATTTTTAGAAAGTTTTTTCTTTATTTATTTCTGATTTAAGATTTTACAGTGAATCACATATACATTTTTTCTAAAATTCTGGATATTGATGCAACTTTTCTGAAGTATATTTTTATAAGGATCACTACCCTGTTCTTAGTTTTTATTTTATCACAACAGGATTCTGAGAAATACGGGGGAATATCCTAAAATCTTCATACTAGTAATTGCCAGAAGAATGACAAAATAATCATAGAATTAACAGATCAAACGATCGTTTCGGAACCCTCTACGGTTCCTTTACAGTGATCTTTCTGTTAGTTCCCTCATTTCAACAATCTATTAAATATATCTAAATATTGTAAAGTTAATGAGAAAATTTTGGCATTCTTTTGGTATTTGGTAAGATTATTTTAAATAATTTGGAAGAAATTTGCAAACATTTTTTTTCCAAATTGAAAATATTTTGCTAATTTTAACAAATTTCCTTACGTAATCTGGAAGAAAATAAAAACATATTTGTTTTTGTTCAGAAACCACTCAGAACTTTTTTATTCTGTATCAACCCATTTTTTTTTTTACTTCCAACTGCTCATTTCGGGAGCTTCGAACTTCTATAAGTCATTTTTGGTGCATTTTTTTCTTAAAGTAAAGTTATAAAAACCATATTTTTAAGACGATGCAAACGCAATTCTTAGAATAGACTAAATCCTTGAGAGTCTCAAAATTATTCTTATTTTCTGTTATATAGATTGACATTCGGTAATCGGTAATCACTTTCAAAATTAGAATCGTATCTCCAAAAGTGCTTGCAACACAATCACACAGACACTATACTTCAATGCAACCTTCACCTTCATGCTTGCACCACTGCACAAACACACACTGTATCCAAGTTCATACAACGAATGTACTTAACAACATGTTTGATAGCGAAACTCGTATGCAACATGCTGCAACCCACATTTTCATAATCTATCGCAGAACTGGTAAAAGTGAAATTTTTCATTAGTTACAGCAGAAGCAGCAGGCAGCAGGCAGCAGATATTAGTAGCAGCTGGCAGCAGAAAACAAGCGGCAGCATTAACAAACAACATTTGTTGCATGTGAACATGTTGGCTGCTTGTCATACCGGTTATCAAATGTATGCCGCCGTTGTGTGTTAACAATATATCAACGCCAGCACCAGCACCAGCACCAGCAACAGCAACAGCACCAGCTCCAGCGCCTCCAGCTCCATCTTTATCACCTTGTATACCCATCCCCAACCATAATTCCATCCCATACCGTCCACATCTATTTGTGTATACTTTACCTATACTCGTAAGATCACATTGCAGCACATTCAGATTTCCCGTCGTCCGTCGTGTATATTGTTGAGTAATCAAATGTAACTGATTGTGGAGTTAGGCTTGACAGAAATGTTGCTCGCTGGTCTGTTGCTGTTGTTGCTTGCTGGCTTGCTTACTTGCTTGTTGCTACTACTACTGCATATTATGATATATATGTATGCATGTATGTAGGTAGGTATACACACAGAGTCACGCTCTTGGTTCACTCGCTCGCATTTGGTATATGAACGTGATTTCTGTTCTTTATAAATACAACAACAAATTTTGTTTGGTAATGGGTTAATGATAATGTTGATTGTGCTCGTGCTATATGTTATTGTTAATGGAAGAGAAAAGGGTTACAAGGGTAAAAGTAGAAAAAGAAGAGAGCAAAGTGTGAGTCTCCATGTGAGTGTGTGTGTGTGTGTGCAAAACCGAAGAAAAAGTCTGGTGACGCAAGTTAGAAGTATTTTGTATAAATGTCATTAGCACAACAACAACAACAGCAACAGCGACATCAACAAAGGCAGAATAACAGAAACAAATTTACAACAATAGTTATCCATAAGTTTATTTGTTTCTTAGTAGGGCGAGCAACGTTCAAATATCATTCGTAGGTAGTAGTAGAGTACACAACTATCTAAGAATGTAGTGCAAGTACACCGCACTGGCACCATATGGTGGAAGAGCGAGGAAGTATGGATACACGGGAGATAGAGAGAGTGAGCAGGGCAGACCAGAGGTTACTCTAGTTACTTACTTACTTTTTCCTTTTTTTTTTTGCTACATTTCACAATTTTTTCGTTTCATTTGTGACAAATCACAATTATTATTTGTAAGAGAGCAGCAAGTTTAATGCCACTTTATTGTTGTTGTAGTTAGATTTTGTTGCTGTTGCTTTTTTAGTGGTTTGTTGAAAATTTTTGTTTGTAGTTGATCTGGCGCTAAATGTATAGTATGGTGTAGTAAAGTAGATGACTTTCTACAGTAATTTTTTTGTTTTTTTTCATTGTTGTACTCTATTTAGGTTAAATAAATCATTAGAGTTTTTTTTATTAGCTTTGCAGTAAGTCATAAGCGTGTTGTGAAGTTATTCTTTTCACTATGACCGAGTAGAGTAAGTCAGTCAAAAAAGATTTGAAGTTCTATTACAATAGAAATTTTATAAAAGAAACTTGAAACTTTTGAAGTTATTGAGATTATTAAGTGTGGCATGGCCGTAACGTTGCTTCATCGGATTCTTTTTTGTTTTTGTTAAAGAAAAGTTAGTTAAGTACTCATAAAACGACATTATATTTAGTCATAATGTTGAAAAGTTATTATAGAAAAAATTTAAGTTTGATATATTAAGTTTATTAATCTTTCCTTAATGATAATTGAGAACGAAGAGTGATTCCCCCTGAAAATTTGTGAGTTGAAACCGAATCTGCGATTAGAATTTTCGGAATTTTTTAACCCAAAAATCCCGGATTTTTCCATTTTCAGTTTTTCCGGGTTTATTTATTTTTTTTTTTTTTGTTAATAAAATGCAAAAATCAACCTTTCGAATAGTTTTTAGTTTCCTTGCATTCAATTTCTTTTTCAGGAAATTGAATTTACTATATAAATCTATATATTTATATCATATAGAATGCGAATTATATGTACTATCTTACTTTTGAACTTGTATAATTTGTCAGTCTGTTGAAAAATCTGTTCAAAAGGTGAATAACTGTAGTTTATTTTGAAACTATTTGAAAAATTGTGAAAAATTAGAATGGTTCTTTTAGGTTAAGATTTTTTTATAATCTAACAGAAAAATACCGATGGTTCACTTTACATACAGCGACATCTATTAACTATATTTATTTTACAATTGATATCGATTGAATCAAAGAGAATATTTGCTACATTAAAATGATTTTAAAACTATTTAAGCATCTACATCTATTGACTAAAATTTGTTTCATTTAAGTTTGAAAGTATATATGTAAGTATAAATGTTAAAAATATAATTACAAAATGGATTATTTGTACTTTTCATTTAATCGTCATCGAACAAAGAGTTAAACCAAAGCGTCGCGATATCAGGAGCTGTTATACTATTTACGCTTACATTGAGACCACTAACTAGGGCTTTTCTGGAATTTAATAGAGCAAATATTTAGTTTTGCATTAGTTTTGATTTACCTAAAAAATAATTTTAACTTAAGAATATTTGCTTGAACGTATGTACAGTCGACGTCAACACTGGTAGGATGAACTGAAGTAAAAAATGTTTTATATATAGGGTAGTCCGGGTTGAGTGTAAAATATTTTATGACGTGATTCTCTGTTTAGTTCGCAGAATAAAATTGTTCTAGACATAGGGTGTATTTTCAACCTCCACTGTCATACAGCGTGTTTAAGAAAATTCTATATAGATATTGCACCATAACTTCTATAATATTAAACGTAAAGCAAAGAAATTCGACTTTTTAGATATTTGAGTTTTTTTTTTAATTTTATTTTTTCTGAACGCTTTGAAAATAAAACTGATCTACCAGTTTAATTTTTGTGTTAAAAATGAAAAATAACTAACTCGACTTATTTTATTATATATTTTTGATTTTGAATATTAAAATGGGTAGAATTGTTAAATAATTTTTGGAATTATATATCGTATCAAGAATGGTCTTTGGTTTGAGCACATACTGTAGTATGTAAAAAAATTGAAGAAATAAAAAGACATTTTTGGGACACGCAAAATATCCATAAATGGCATCAAATTAAAGATCAACAAAAAGTTAAGTTTGTGTACATGTAGATGAACAAAAGTGCAAAGTACAAAAATTTTTGAAATCAGATAGCACCTTTAGGTTCCAAAAGTACCGAATACCGAATTCCATAGCTCTGTTATTGCTCCTTGCAAGCATAAACATGATGCAAAAATAACTTTTGAAATCGGATTAATTATTAGTTTTACTACTTAATTAGAAATGTGAACTGCTAAATTTGGAAGAAATTTGTAAATATTTTTTCATACCAAAAACAGACACGGTTTATATTAGATGTCAGAAAATCTGACCGATATGTAATAGAAGTGCCAAAGAAGAATGACAAAAAGTATATAGAACGGTAGTGATAATTCCATTCAATAATACTATTCAATGAAAATTATCTGTCTTGTAATTCTCATTTACTTTACAATATTTTCACTTATGTAGATTGTTGAAATGAGGGAACTATCACAAAGATCACTGTAGAAGAACCGTAGCGAAACGATCGGCTGATCTCCTAGTTCTGTAAACTTTTTGAGATTCTTCTGGCATCATTGTTCATTCAAAGCCTAAGTATTAGTTTTAATAATAAATCGCGTAACATTTATTGGTGTAGCAAGATTTACAAAGCTTATAAGTTTTCAGAAATTCAGCAAAAATTGGATGAAAAATATGCATTCTGGTCGAAACCTCTTTGATCCTCTTGTGGCATCAACAAACATTAGCCGATTTCAAAAATTCCTTTTGCATTATGGTTGTAGGAGCAATAACAGAGCTGTTGAATTTGAACTTGGAAATTTGCAACCAAAAGATTTTGAAAAATCTAAATTTTTGGTCGAAATTTCGGTACTTTCAAAACCCTTTGGAACCTGAAGGTGCCCCAAAAATGTCCCTATTACTGAAGATTTGATACAATATTTGGTGACAAGTATTTTTCGTAAGGATTTTTCTTATGTCGAGCATTATGAGTAAGTACACCCAACTCTTTTTCTACACAGTGCAAAAAAAAATTGTGTAAAAAAATACTTGCGACATATGGTAAATTTGGGGATATGTTCCACAACTTTAAAAAATCGTGTAAGATGAAAGAAACTCTAAATATTTTCCCAAGAAACCGTACAAAAAAAGTTGAATTCCATATTACACTAGTTTACACCAAAAAGACCCAGAAAAAATTGGTTTTTAGATTAACTGCAGGTTAGGTTAAGATGACCCTCATTTGCATTTTCAGTTACTGGTGTAAATTTTGATAATGGTTGATCCAATTGACATAAACTGTAAATCATTCGAAGTTTCTAACGAAATTGCTTGTCCCTTCGGAATATTTTGTTGTTGTTTAGGCATTTAATTAATAAGAGTAGTACCTTTATGTGATGTGATATAATATTGCTTATAGACCATTCCTAAACCGAAAATAGAACACAATATTACCTTTTTTAGTAGTAAAAAATTATCGTCATACAAATTATACTAGAAATTTCATTATTGAATTAAAAAAAAAAACTTTAATTTTAACATCAACTTTTAGAACAAACTGAACACAATAAATATTAAATAACAAAAGGCTGTGTTCAAGTTGAAGCACAACGAGATAAAGAAAAAGAATTAAAAAAATTGCTAGAACGAAACATTCGTGTAAGAAACCGTGTTATTTCAAAATCGTGTAAAAAAAGACTGTGCAAAAAAAAGTTTGGTGTACTCGATATTTTTTAATAAAAAATGTGAAAATCAATTTATTAAAAATATCGTAGGTATTCCTCTTTGCAATGTTATTTTATAGATGTTGTCAAAATTTTAAAATTTGTTCCGTGCCGTCCTAAAAACTCGCTTTTCGAGAAAAATGCGTTTTAAAATATGATAGTCATATTAGAACGTTTTAGTAGGTGTTAAAATTTGTCCCCTTATTCTAGACAGTTCAAAGCATATTTTAAGCCAATAAAAAAAATGTATTTTTTTAAAATGCGTGAAAAGTCCCGCTTAACTAATCGTATGACGCCGTTTGATTGATATTTCTATTAAGTCGTGGTAACTTTTTTCTCTTTTAAATTTTATTCAAAATCAAAATTTTAATCGCCCAAAACAAAACCTGGTTTATTTTATACCTAGCCTAATTTTCCATAGTCTAAATAAATATTTTTTAAAATTATTTTTGCATTTTTGCGACAGCTATATCAAGTTGAAAAAGCCATTTTAGAGCAGCAGTGAAAATCTTATTTTTTCAAAATTCATTTATATGTGACTTCAGCAGTTTTGATTTTTATCTTATCAACTCAAAAAATATATCTCCAAAAATTTTAGGGCAGCAAATAAATCTTTTCGGCACTTTGTTGGGGAAAGATATTTCCAACCTTTGTTTTGTAGAACAATGTGTTAAGAAGCTCTAGTATTTACTTTTTATAATATGATATATCAATATGATTTCACTTGTATTAAAGTTAGATAAAAATAACATCACATAATAATGAGATTTCAATTTATTTATTTGGTAAACTAATATACCATATATAAAATACTAATATACCAGATACAGCTGTTCAAAAAATTCAAATCGCCTGAAAATTCAAAGGTCTCAAAATAAAATCTTATGCGCAATAACTGGTGCATTACGAATGAAGAACTACATAGAGAATTTAAAATGTTATCAGTGGACGAAGTCATTAAGCAACATGGGGAAAACATGAACATACATTGTTGCACCACCCAAATACTGAAGCAATAAAGATCTTAGACATTACAAACGAGGTCAGGTGCCTACGAAGAGTAAAGCCTCATGAACTAGTTGGTTAATTACTCACAATGTTCCGGAAGCAGGATATTGATGCTGCGAAACCAAACAAGTCTTGGATAATTATTTTGATTACCCACATTTTAAAAATAGTAATTAATTATTGTAAAATAAGATTGTACTAATAAATCATAGTTAAAAAAAAATATTTACTTGGTACTTTTTTCTGTAAAATGTACTAAAAAAATTCAGAAATTTCAGTCATATAAAATTATCGGGAAGGAAAACAGAGAGAGTGGATTATCCCCAAAAAACTTCTCTTGTACCTCTAGTGATGGTTGGAGCATTTTGAGAATATTCTCTGCAAGAGATTATAGGCGCTAGTGTAAAGAACATTTTCTTTTTATTTCTTCCAGCTAGTAAAACTCTCTATTACATTAAAGTCAGGGCTCTGAAAAAGTCCATCGATCAAATTTAATTCTATAGTATTCTACAAGCTTCATAATTTGTTAATGTTTAGCCCATTTTTTGCCACAAAAGTTGTCCCCGTTTTATTTTCACAGTATCCACTCTGAATTCGTGTTTATTCCCCATTTATTTGATTGAGATTTCTGGCTTTTGACCCAAAGAAAAATAACTGAAAATCTGCAAGATTCAATTAACTCAATATTGCTTTACCTAGAATTGAAATTTTATCTTCTTTATTGCACTATGCTCACCATTCCATCCTCAACTGTATGTGCATATATAAAATAGAAAATGTCATAAAAATGTATTCTTTGAAGCTTCATCATATGTAGAAAAACTGTAGCAAGTAAATGTGCTAGAATTTCGCCTTTATGTATTTATCTCAGATGACTTAACAAATCATCACAATCTGAAAAACGTGATTCTCCGGGTGATACAAGACAAGAATAGCGACCGCAGGATCTTTCAAGCTGAGAATTTTCATGTGAAAACTCAAAACTTTGCATATAATGATATTTCTTGGTAGTTTACGAAACTAATTTCTATTAGTTTTCATATTCATATATTTGTATAATTTGTGAAAGCGCTGAAAGGAATTTCCATTTGCATTGCGTAATTTAGAAAAATGCTATCAAAATATTAGCACTCGTACCTACTATATTATTAATTGTATATGTACATGTGTCTTGGCATTATCTTTAAAATAAATTCTTAAAATTCTCTACTTTTAATGCATAATTAGTTATTTCACGTTTTGTTTTTAATTTCCATTTTCGTTGCAAGCCATTAGGGGTTGTGTGACGACTCACTCACTGACTGACTGATTGACTGAATGCATTACAACAAATAAGCTGACGAACCGAATGAAATGAATTGATATTGAGCAATATGCAATTCTATTTGTTCTATACTCATATCGCGACGCTGTTGTCGTTGTCGTCAGATTGTTACGAAACATGCCAAGCTTACACAGCCAACGTAATAGCAAACAAACACAAAATACAAAAAATAAAAAAAAAACCAAAGAAAAAAATGGAAAAATATATTATTATTATTACTGCTTGCTTGGTTGTTGTTATAAGTTAGAATCAGCGCTATTTATATACCAATCGCACAACAACACACAGCTCCATAGCTCAACACATTGTGTGGTGGATGGCTGGATGGATAGATGCAAAGGTAGTGTAGTGTATATTTTATTTATATGGATTGTGTATGTACGGCAACCGATAACCGACAACAACCGTCAACCAGCCAACTCTTTACTTATCTGCCTGCCTGCCTGACTGCCTGGTTGCCTGCCTGCTTGCCATGTGTCACGTGTTGGAAAATGTGCACGGTGTTATTATAGAAGAAATGCCAGTGCAACGCTCCCTTAGCTCACATGTTCTAGACACTCATTTTTCTAAAGCGTCGTTGTTCGTTGCTGTTGCTGCTAGTGTTGTTGCTGTCGCTCTCGTTCTGGCAGTTGTTGTTGTGATTAATAGTGCAGCCAAAAACAATAAGAACAACAACAACACCAACAAAACATACTACTATAATATATTTGTGAATACAAATCAATACTGAAAATAACAACAAAAATCAAGCCGACTTTGTTGAATTTTTAATGATAACACCGTGAATTGTTGCAAAATATTTATATATGTACACACACACATGCATACATATATGGATTATAATGTGCATGTCTTTGCACATATACCATATGTATAGGTATATGTCCCTCTTTCTATAAAATAACTGCTTGCCAATCGGAAATTCAGTTCTCGAACATATACATATTTCAAATCTAGGATTACGCAATTATTGCTGTAAACAATGCAATAAATAAATTAACTTACAAAATAAATAAATACTTGAATTTTCGATTAATCAATTCTTCATTCGGGTAGGTGTGTAACCATGGGTCTGTATTCATATTTTTTTTCAACAAAATTTATTCAGGGGAGTTTTCGTGTTTTTTTTATATAAGAGAGGTTGAATTGATTGAAATATTTCGAATAACAGGATAAATTTTAAATATGTAAATAAGTATTGAATTGAAGGTAAATCGGAACGTGCAATTTTTGGAAAATAACATTGGTCAACATGTTTTTTTATTTACTTTCTTCTGGGAATGGAATGCGACTAAGAACTCGCAATGGATATTACCTTAGTAGGCATGAATTAAGGCTGTGAATTTGTTTATAATACCAAGGATTTGAGCAAATTGTAATTGCAATCTCTTGAAAAGCTTATTTTTTTTTAAATTTCGACGGAAATCTCGAAGCTTTAGAAGTTTCAAAAATATCTCCAACTCAGCAGAAAACTGAGGAAACATTGAATAATCCTTAGTGCAGCAATTATTGAACTAATAAATAATCTGTTTACTATATTTTCCAAAGAATAACTTAATTTTAAAATATATATTCTATTTTTAAAAAAGAACGATGGTAACTCTACATGAATTAAAACCATTTTAAAAAGCTATTTTATATTTCATTTCATTTGTTGTTTTATTAATCGTGCCTCGCTTAATTGTAAATTAAACAACGAGAATAGCGGAGAGTGCTCTCGTTTCCGAAATCGACTTCGAAACTCGCCTCGTGTCCACGCTGCATTGCAAATAGAGCTTTAAACTATAATTCCAGATGCTTTTAGCAGTTCCATGACTTCGAAATTTAATCTGATGTTTCTTTAAAAATTACGAAAGACCCATTTTTTGAGGAATTTGAGCTCAATAAGATAATTTCTCAATTTGAATTCGTCCTCATAGAAAAATGTATTGGAAATGCCTAAGCACATTCTAGTGAGCTCTAATAAAATGATGCAAGTCAAAAATTGCTTAAGTTTTCTGTACAATTAAAATTTCCGAACTTTAGAATTTCGAGCGTTCACTGTATTAAAAATTTTTGATATTCCTAACTTGAATCGCTACTGTCAAGACTATCTATCATCAAACAATAAAATTTTGTTTAGAAGCAAGTCCTAATACAAACACAATGTAAAACAAATTGCATATTTTTGTGCAGTTCACAATCTTCTTCCTACTTATTTTTAGATTGGATTGAACTTGGAATATATTCAGGAAAATGTACTTGAAACAAAATGAATGAAAAAATTAGAAAAAAGTGGCTTTATACGAGTAAATAGAATAGGGCAAGTTGGGATACAATAAATGGACACCAAAATCTCACAGATTTTAAAATACAGCAGACTCGGGGTGTGGTGAGCCCCAGACGGTGTGTAGGAATCTTCTATTTAGTTAAACAATATGGTGTTGCTAAAGCAACGATTTGAGGATTTGCTTCTTTCATTATTATGCCTGTGTAAGTTTAGTATTGTGTTAATCTAACACATGAACGACATATTAGGGAATTTTTGTTTTCAATTCCTTGCAAAAAAAATTCAATAAATAAAAATACTGAATTCTAAAATTGTGTCAAATCGACACAAAATCCGCTTGAGGGTTAAAATGTATTGAAATTAAATGCTTTTAAATCAAAACACTGTCGACCTTGATAATATGAACACTCTGGAAAATGTGAACAGCCTTTGCAAAAATTAGTTCACGCCACCCCGAGTCTACTGTATTTATAACATCATAATTTATTTGCTTTTATATAATTAAAAGATTTTAATTATATCTACTTGTATTACTTTCTTTATTTCACTCTATAATATATCAAAAAAAAAAAAAAAAATTCAATGAGAATAAAAGCAATAAAATTTTCCAAGTTGACTCTTCATAAAAACTATTTGAAACTTGTCAATAATTGCATTAAAAAACTATATATTTCCTTATCTTAAGCTATAGAATAAAATGGATTATACTTAATAGATTATATAATAACTAAAATGATTAACCACATTTATAGCTTTCACTGAATTTAAATTACATATAATTTATACAAAGTTATTTGTTCAGATGTGAATATAAAACAGAAAATAAGTTTGAATTAACAATTAAAAGTTCAATATATTAGTAATTTTAAAATATTGGTAAGAACCAATTGGGTAATTCACAAGCTGTCTTATTAGGTGTCGTATCTTCTCATTTGTCATAAACTCTCTAATGTTTCATACAAAATTAAACGACATTATAATCATACGACAGTATATGGCAGCTTGTGAATCGGCCAAATACGTATACGAAAAATCATACCAATGCTTTGAAACTTTTTTTAAAGCGACATCTATTGAGAAAATTTTTGATTTGAAAAATTATGAATAAATTTAAATTCCATGAAAATTAAAAAAATAACACTGTGAAACACATTTTTCTAACGGATAATCGGCCAACACAGATCGATAGCACTGATCTAGAGTAACATAAACCTGAATAGTTTTGCAAAGTTAGCTCGCTTTTAAAACATATAGGTGTTTCAAAATTCAACATTTGCAGCTTATGTTTTAAAAAGGAAATGCTCATATTTCCCTACTTTTTTCAGCGAGATAAGTACAAAAAATATTAACAAGTTTGACATGTATAGAATTTAATAAAGTTTGGGTTTTAAATTTATGGTTTTTATAATAAACAAAAAATATACTAAAACAGCTCAACTTTGAGAAGCTATAACTTTTAAAAGCGAGCTAACTTTTTATTTTTAAAAACCCTTTTAGGGTTTTGTTACTCTAGACCAGTACTATCGATCTGAGTTGGTCGCACCTCCGTTTGATTCCATTACCCCAAATTTGTTGCACAGTGTAATTTTTAGCATTTATGAGCTAAATACTCCCAGCTCTATGTTTAAGTGAGACTTTTGATGTCTAAGAGTCAGAATGGAGTTTGGATCGCTTTAAATGGAGTAGATATAAATTTCCATATAATTATAACTTTTCTATTTTAATATTCAGATTCGGCTTACAAATATTTATTTTGCCTTTTTTTTGTGGCTATTATATAAAATTTTTATTTAGTATTTGCAGCAATCTTCAAGAAAAAATTGTATGTATTTACATACCTTCGTTCTTTTTTATACGATTTTATGGTTAGGTTAGGTTGGAGTAGTTGTCGAGGGACACACTTAAGCCTGAACGGCCCATTGTGATACCACCTAGTAGGACCTACAGCTCAACGTCGATTTCGAAAAGCGGTGTGGCAATTTTTTATCAGCTCGGTGATTTTGCCATTACCAACCAAGGTGTGTACTTGTACACTCTCTCATAATTATCATACACTTCATATTGATAGTGAATATAAGAAGGTTATGAGAATTAACCGGGGATTGAACCCGAACCTCCTGGATGAAAGTATAGTGCACAACTCGCTAGACTGTCAAAGTCGTCGATACGATTTTATAGTGGTAATATTTTTTATATGCATGTATAATGAAATGTTGCAGTCCATGCTTGGCGGACGGATTCCCTATCGAGTCCAGGTCCCAAGCAGCCGTTTACTCTACTTGCAGTATAAACCACTGCTATTTAGAATATGTTCAAAAACGTGTCAAAAGCAGATCCAAGGTAGAAGTGGAAGGTGTGATGCAGCCTCTCAGAAGCACGTCTAAAGAGGACATTTTCCGTGGGATCTATATATAAATCGATATATATGAGAGTGTTTTACCCACAAATACCTTCGTCTTCTTGGATCCGCTTGGGCGTGTTATATTGATCCCATAGAAAAGTGCCTCTTTAGACGAGCTTCTGAAATATACCATGTTTTACGAGTTTTGGTCGGAATAACCAACTTTTTTCTATTCATTCAGAGGAACTCGGGAAGTAATTTTTTGCGTTATGAAATTTAATACTTTTTGTATATTTGAGAACGCAACTTATAATCTCCAAGCCTGTCCAAGCCTGGAAACTGGCGCTCATTCAATTCCAGCTAAATGCCTAGTTCCTCTGAGGTTGATATACATGGCTCATAAAATATTTCTAATGCATTTATATACTTCTAGAGTTTATGTCTGGAGAAATATTTGTGTCTGGAACCTAAATCTATTGGATATTTGCTAAACCCTTTACAGTAGAAATGCAAATGGCCTAATAGAATGAGCGAATGAATATAACATAACCTTCAATTGATGCTCTTATGTAAAATCCAATGCCTTTCAAACTTATTACACAACCCCATCTACATGTATGAATAAGCATTAGATGACAGCCTCGATTATTTATCAGATTAAAAAGTGATTTCTTAATGCAAAAGTGCATAAAAGTAAGTGCAACTATACTTCCGTGTTTTCTATGTATAAAAATTGTGCCGGATACAGATTTGAAGTGGGGAAAAACTAAATTTTACATGCGAAAAAACAAAACAATATAAGTAAATAAAACAAACAAGTAAATTGCATAAGATATTTGATTTAATAGTTTACATTTTTATGGCTAGCATTCTAGCAAAGCAATTCTATTGATTCAGTCAAACAAACAATGTGATTTAACAATTAAAGTGTGCATATCTCTGGGCCTAAACCTTCAGCCAGCAAATAAATTTGCAAGTAAAAAAATGTGTGCCCTTAACACAGTAACATCCAATATTGTTTTTGTTTTTTATTTTTTGGTTTTTTATAAATATATTTAACATGAATTATTGGCCACGTTGCTGGAGCAAACTAACTAGCAAACGTTCTCTATGGCAAACAACTTGATGAATGCCAATCACACGTGAGAATGAATTGTATGAAATGAAAGCGCAAACGTGACTCAACGTGATGGACGGAACAATAACGACAATAGCACACAAGCAAGAGCAACAGAAACAACAACAATGTTGATGTTGTTGTTGCTGTACTATTTTATTGGTAGCAAAAAAAAAAAACAGTTTTTCTTTTTTTTTTTTTATTTAGACTATTTTTATTTCTAAGTATATGCGTTAATACAGTAAAAAAATTTATGTTTTTTTTCTTTTTTGTTTGTTTTTCAATGGCAACAACAGCGGTGGGGAAGGAAGCAATGCAAGAGAGAAGACAGTGGGGTGAGAGGCAGGCAGCAGCAAGGAGAGTATGAGTGTGTCGTACAAGTTTGTTACGTGTAAACATTTAATATTCAATATTATTGATAGACTAATTTGTTAGTCGGTTCAAATCATTTCATATTACCTTCAATTTATTACAGCAGTAATAATTTTAATGAATAATTAATATTAATTTATACCAAATAATATTTATACTAATAAATGTAGTAAATAGTATGTAATAATTGCATGAGATGAGAGCACGTTTTGCTGCGCTGCTGTCGCTAATTTGGTGTTGTTGCTGCTACTGCTGTGCAAATGAATGACGTCGATGACTTTTGCTCAGGCAGACAGACGGTGCAGTAACAAATATTAAACAAATCAACGGAACAAAAAAGAAACAACAGCACAAATAAATAATATAATTTGATTATCCGAAATACAACAAAAACAACAACCAAAAAAAAAAAAAAATAAAACATCATCGAAAAATTAAAGAGCATAAAAATGAGTGCAAAATGTGAATGAACTTTGTGAGTTGTGTTACAAAAAAACAGAAAAAAACAACACACTCACACGTACATCCAAACACACTCTCACACTCATATTCACAAAAAAAAAGCCAGCCAAAGAAAAAAAAGCTTAGCAAGCAAAAGCCAAATCGTATGAACGCAAAACAATTCAGTAGTAGCAGCAGTAGGTAATATTAATAATAATAACAATAATAACTTTCACGCTTTAAATTACGTGACCGCTTACAATGTCACACATTTACTTGATTTTTGTTTTTCTGTTTAGTATTTGTAATTTTTTCGGATTTTGTGTAAAAACTTTCAGATAGAGTAATATATGAAAATTTCGAGTACATGTGCTCGAATAACCGAACCGCATTTGCGCGGGTGTAAATCTCTAATGTTTAAAATCATGTACCCATACAAATGAATTTGAATTGTTCTGTACAATTCTTTGTTACAATAGGAAGCTTTTTAAATTAGGTTAATGAGTTTATTGTTTTGGAAACTTTTATGTACATACCTTCCTATGTATATATTTATTTATATATGTGCATATATATCAGACTACATATGTAGTACAAAGTTATTCTTATGCTACTTCCGATTTGTGACAACATACAATCACAGTTTTTTATCTTAATAGATAAGAGTAATTCCTAGATAACGTTAATAGAAATTCATCTACTAAGAGTCTGTAAAGAAAAATTAACTCTGAACAAATGGACTGCGTTTACATCACAGATTAAGTTCAAATTGATTTGAAAAACTTTCTCTAAAAATTCTAAGAAAAATTTCAAAGTCTAAATTTTTAAAAATTTTCCGTTCTATTAACCCTTATCGTCCTGGTACTAGACACCATGATCCAATTTGGAGAATTTTCAAAACGCCATTTCCGTATGTCTTCAATAAGAAATTTTAGTACTTGAATAAATAAAAAAAATGGTTTAGAGGGTATAGTAGTTTTTGGCTTACCCCAAGAAAATAAGGCGACCTGGTGTAAAAACCCCTAAAAGTATTTCTACGCCACATCATGAGCAACAAGTATTCTCTGGGATCAAATGTATTTAACGCAGTAGTTTAGAAGGTATTATAAGAAAAAAACAGAAAATATGCATTTTTGTTGAATTTTGCCTATTTCTCTATACAATTTTTTACAAAAGTTTGGTCTGCTGTAGCCTCAAAGAAATATAAATGGACCTGTGAAGTTATAATTTCCATATCAAGTTTGATATTATTTTTATTTTTTGTTGATTTTCAAAATCAGCTTCCAAAAAAGTTTGTCTGTTCACATGGCTTTGAAGTCTAACGGTAACCGTGGAGTGCTTTTGATTTACGTGCACTTCTTACTTTATAACAAATAAAAATAAAATAGTAGTAAAAACGAAAAATGGTGAAAAAAGTAGTAAAAAAAGTAGTATGAAAAGTAGTAAAAAAGTATTCAAAAAGTATTTAAAAAGTTGTTGTACATAATTTTAGTGCGGGACTGTTTAAATATATTTTCACAGATATGCCGTACTATAAATAGTTCCTGAGATATCTCACACCCCGCAAACCAAAACTTAGTACAGTACTATAAATGCTTCGTGAGATATAACATAATGAATATTGTGGTCACATAATAAGTGCCACACCCCTCTTTCCAATTCCACTCAAATCTTTCGTTACGTTTCACTACTATATTGTGTATTGTTCCAGAGATTTTCTCAAATAAGCATATGGTTTGTATGAACAGTACCGCGCCCATTTTTCCAAGCCTACCCTAATTTTTCCCACTGAATGCCGTGAACAAATATTACTTTCGTACAAATTCTTAGTACTGTACTACAAACAGTTCCTAAGATGAAATTCCAAGTTTATATGGTAGGTACCACGCCCACTTATCCAATTGTGTAAGTTTTAGCTCAATCGGATGGTTAGTTTTTGAGTTTCGCGCTCTCAAACGAATGGCTCATTTTTATTTATAAGGATAAGCTAAAATCATCGCAGTCTCAAGCGCAGTTAAACTCGGAGATATAGGTAACTGGACTGCCCAAAATTATGGACATAGAAGAATTCTATTACATGTACCAAATATTCCTACCTTACTTAACACAGACTAAGAACTTCGGCATATTCTTTCCAACAAAAACATATAGGAAAATAAGCTGGAGTTAGAGAAATTTTTAACGAAGAACTTTATACTGGCGACTCCAACATGGACTGCAGGATCGGTGTGTGAGTCTAATCGATACATCTCAACAGGGGTGCAAAACCCTATATTCTATCTCCTCGATAGCCCTAGAGAAATTGCCTGCGCCGGTATAATTTCAAAGTGAAACAGCACGACACGGATTTTCTATATAAACATTTTATACACAAAAGAAAATACGTTTTACGTAGGTTTAAAATTGGTCTCCGTGAGCATTATTTTAACCTAATCAGAGCCCACCAACACAAGAGTGACAAGAGTGAAACGCTTTCGCTCTTTATTCAAACAAAAACAGACTAATGTCTCATATTGCTGCTGTCGTTATGATAAATAATGCAAATCGAATTATTTAATTTTTCACAATTTTTTTTTTTTGGAATTGAAAAGTCTAAGACCCTTTTGTTCACACGTACTACTCTTTGGCCACAGGTGTATTACTGAAGAGAGTGAAATGAGAGCAGTAATACAAAAAAAAAAAAAAAAATAAGAATAATGTGCAAATGTCGCTTGCTGTAGCATGTTCAAAACACATTGAATGCGGCGGCGACATGACAACATGGCGATAAAATGCCGTCGTGCTGTCAGCATTTTCGCTCTTTTTCCATGTACACATATAAACCGATGTTCAATGAGCGAGGTCTCATGTCTGGTTTTTATAGTGAAAAAATTAGAAAAAAATACCTTCTTAATACAAACTATTCAAAACATATTCAGTTTTCTGTATTTCTTGTAAAATTTAAAATATCCGAGATGAGCCCTTTTCGAAATTTGCGATTCAGTTGTAAAGTTTGTTTTTCTTTTATTCTTTCATTCTCTGATTAATAAAAGCAATAAAATCAGGAGTAGGGGTCGAAATAAATGAACTCACCCTTTGTCGCATGTCTAAATAGAAATGGATTGAAGTCGACGGCATATTAAATTAATGTCGTGTTGCCGCCAATTCGTTCCTCTCCATAAGAATATATGAGTCTTAAGTCTTGACAGATTCAGTCGTGTTGCTGTTAATTCCAATGTTAGTGACAACAATTGAGAGAGAACAGCAATTACTATACTGCTATAAGCATGTAGCTTTCGAAGAGAATTTGGCAACTCTTTCTTTTTAGTTTAAAAAAATAAAAAAAAAAAATAAAGTAAAATTACACTGTGTGACAGTGAAAATATACTTTCCTCACGTTAGCTCAAATTGTAGGTATAGTCAAGCAGATAAAAACTGCATACTCAGAATTTTGAATTGACCCTCAAAATCGGGACTTAAGGCCGAAAAACCCATTTTTGATAGGTTAAAGCATATAAAAATAAAGCTACGGGCAAGTATATGCTTTCAATTATCAAAAATGGGGTTTTTGGCCCTAAGCTCAGATATTGAGGGTCAATTGAAAATTCTGAGTATGCAGTTTTTATCTGCTTGACTACATCTACGACAGGTGTAAACCTCGAAAAAAGTATATTAAAATTTTTGTTTTTTGTCACACTGTGTTATTAGTTCTTGGTTTACATTCCAAAGATATCTTCAGAAATTTGTTTTTTTTAGATTAATAATAGAATTACTCATAAATTAGTTCTGGAATGAGCAAGTTTCAGAATATGTTTTGCAAAAAATAAAATTATTATGT
This sequence comes from Toxonevra muliebris, assembly GCA_963691655.1. Lineage (NCBI taxonomy): Eukaryota > Metazoa > Arthropoda > Insecta > Diptera > Pallopteridae > Toxonevra > Toxonevra muliebris. The sequence continues at coordinate 44,256,706 of OY829329.1, forward strand.
AATTGGTTCTAACAAATGAGATTATAGGTTTCGAAAGATTAAGTAATCCGAGCAGTTTGTTTCAAGTGCGGACATATTTGTTTTAGTGGCGGAGAACAAGAACTGAAATTCTTTAGAAATCAGTGAAATAAATAATTAAAATTTTCGTTGAAAAATTATTTAGGTGAAATATTTTATATTTTAAAAATTGGTATTTTAATGATATTTGTTATCTTTTTTCTGCGTAGAGTCATAAATATTTATAAGTCTAAAGTAATATAATTTTTTTAATTTCTATTAACAAAATATACATAATTTCAAATAGAAAACTTGGTTAGGTATGATTTTTTCTTATATCCTCTCTAAGCTTTTTCGTTTATAAACTTTTAACGTTTAAACTAATTCATTTGTAAGCTACTCACACAAATGGGTAATATTATTATTGCAACTGTTTCAATTAGAGATTTGTCGTGGTGTTTTTTTTTTTCTACACAAATAGTTGATAGTCACTATTGAATATGTCGTTAAGCGATTTTTTTAAATACATAAATATTTTGTATATAGAAAGCCACGGCGAGACTCCTCCGCTAGTGTGTCAGCTGAACGCGTCTCACTTTTTATCACACTTTTTGTTGTTGTTGTGTCAGACAACAACCAGCAGCAGCAACAACAAACAGTGAATAAACCCACAAGCATAAATCTTTCCATCAAAGAGCGCTTCAATACAAACGAAACGAAGAGAAAAAAAACATAAAATTTGGGTCTTGCTCCAGTTTTCACAATAAAGTTCATTGATCCACTGCAAGAAACGTTATAGAGAAGAAAGAAAGATAGTCGAAAAATAAAAATATTTGGTAGTTTGCTGCAGCACACACACACACACAGAGACACACAAATGAAGTTTAAGTGTGTTGGTGGTGAAGTACTGAAGAATTAGTTTTGTTTTATTTTTTTTTTTACAACTTTTTGACTTTCTTTAATTTTTAGATAATTTTTATGTATGTACATTCATTATGGACAGCTTGTTTAAGTAATTAGATAAAACTTGTATGCGTAGGCACTTGAAATTACATACTTACTTTTATTTAAAAAATCTTTATAATTATTATAAAAAAATTGAAATTTCAAAGCGGTTAGGTATATTTCTTGAAGTTTAAGCTGCAGGCTTAAAAATATTTTAAATAACCACAATATTTATTTGGTTATTAGGTCATAGAGTCATTGCTCTTTCTTTCTTCGCCTCTCTCTCCTTCTCTCTCTCTCTCTCTCTCATTATCACTCTCTCTTGTGTTTGCTCTCTCATTTGGCGAAAAAAAAAACTGTTAAGTGAAAGCCTCTCTTTTGCTCTCTCACAGCTGCCAAATTTGAAAATTGCTCTCTCCTTTCTTTCAAAGTACTTGAGTCTCAACTCAGCTATAACTCAGAGTACATCAGAATATCTGTGGTAAAAAGGAAATACAGCGTAGGTTTATTTTCTTGTCAACCGAATTTAGAAATATTAAATAAACTATAGCGCTGTTTCAAAATACTCCATGCTCAAATCAAAGATTATTTTTTAAACGATATATAATTCCAAAAATTATTCAAAAATATTCTCCATCTTAAGTCGAGTTTGACTGTTTTTTATTGCTACCACAGATATTTCGGAATACTTCTAGGTATCTGACATACTGTATAATGTGGAATCTGTGTTGCCCGAAAAAAACTCATCGTTAGATGTTGTTATATGCAAAGTTTGAGAAGCACTGCAATAAATTCTTTTCTTTTTAGAAATTTTTCACTGCAAAACAAATGCAAATCATAAACTTTCCATATTAAACATACATTATTTAATAAGCAACTGTTTGTCTTCTTTTTGGAAGACAAAAGTTTTTTTAATATCCACTATAAATATTCAAGTCTCTGTATAACAAACTCTATTGAAATATTAGGCCATCGTGCGGTTGTTCTTAATGATGAATTAATTCTTATGTAATCCACACACACACACGCACGCACGCACATAAATTTCTTTTTGTGGTGAAGTTACACTCGAATTTCTAAATATGTACGGGTATTCTTACTTTCGCCATTTAAATGGGTACAAGTTTTCGAGTTTGTGTATCTTAAAGATACGTGCATACAACAACAGCAACAACAACTCACATGTTTAACGTAATTATGAAACTTTCTCGCGCTTAGTTTTTTTCTTGTTTTTTTTTGTTTTTTTTTGGTTGCTTTGTAATATTTTCTTTTCTTTTCTTTCTTGTGTGTGTCTTTGAAGTTTTTTGCTCTTTCTTCTTGCGCTTGGATTTAGTTTAGCTTTCAATTTAGAATTGGGTCAAATAACGGATTTATTTGTTACTGCTGCTGTCGCTGTTGCTGTTGCTGATGTTATACGTAAGATCACGAAAACATAAGCGATAAAGAAATGAAAGACCAAAACGTAATACCAAAACGAAATAAAAAGAAAAGAATTGAATTGAAATGAAATGAAGAGAAAAGTAAGAAACGAAGAAAAAAAGCCGCAAACAGCACACAATCTGAATTTTCAAAAGGTTCAAAGACAAACCAAAAATAAACCGGTTTCATTTTACGGTCTAAAATTTCAGTTTTTCATATCTATAGAAACTTTATTGCATTATGAAAATGATGGTTGGTTAGTGAAAAAAGAATGTATGAATATTAGTTCTACTTTATTAAGCTCCCAGCTTCTTCAGCTTCTGCATATGCAAGATGGGTACGGGGAGAGGAGCTGAGTTAAAAGATTATGTTCTGCAGAGGCACACATTCGAACAGAAATGCCATAAGAAAAACGTCAATTCATATAAGCTAAAAAGCACAGTAAGTTAGCAGCAACAACAACAACAACATCGTTATTACCAACAACGTAAAGAACCATCCACACACTTCACTACATTACTCCACATTTTCGTATCAATGAAGAAGAGAAAGTGTTACGCCAGTTTTTTTTTTATTATTTTATTACTGCTGCTGTTGTTGTAAAGTATCTTAACATTTGGTATGAATTGGAAATTCATTAAAAAAATAAATAATAAAATAAAAAAACTTAAGCGCGCAAACAAGAATTGTAAGTATAATGAAAAGAAGAAAATGAAATAAAAATTGTCGTCTTTATGAAATTTGAATTACATACAAATAAAAATACGCACACAAACATACACATACACACATTAAAGTTGGCAACACATATGCATATGTATATTTGTATGTATGCAAGTGTGGCTTGCAGCATAGCACACATTTGAGTTCAGCAACTTCACAAAATAGAGAAATTTTTTCTTTTGATAAATATACAAAGTTTTTTTTTTTGGTTAGTTTCGTTAGATTGTTTCATTTGTTGCATATGTTTGTATAACTTAATTGCATGCTTTCGAGAAATTTCTTATTTTCTTCTATGAAGTTTTGCTTTTTGTTTGTTTGGAATTCAGATTAAATATGCCTGCAGAACAATTCATTTTAGATCATCGATTTCGCCGCTTATTCAGGTAACTGAATTTGTAGATTTGTTGGTAATTCACGAGCTTTTTATTTTTTTTAACTCAAGTAATTCATAATCTATTTTAAAAGGATATACCAAAGTAGACTGATACTTTGTGGGCTCTTTATTGCTTCCTCCCTTATTGCTTCCTCTTTTAGTGAAAACAATCAAAGTACATAGATTTTTGACCAATTTGAAATCTGGATTTTTTAATAAAAAAATTCAAAAATATTGTAAGTGGTTTTATAAACAGATATCAATACAACATAATTCCCGCAACGGACGGAAACAAATGGGAGTGTTAGTTTTCAATTAGTTGCAGTGCTAACTTAAATTACTAGAATGAATAAACGTTTGCTGTTTCTGTTATTCAGAATAAATTTTATTGAAGCATATAAAAAACATGCCTTCAGATGTCGCTGTATGCAAAGTTTTAGAGGCAGCGGAACAACATTGTTTAGCGAAAAATTAGAGAATGCCAGATCCAAAAGTGAGAGAATTTGAATGCATACAGTAATGAATCTAGAAGTTGTGATAGGGTCAATTCAGGTCCTTTATTTCTTCCAAAAAGTCTGCTAATTCAGAAGCAACAATTACAATAACTAAGATACTTATTTGTTGGAATATTTTATCACCGAACCTACCGCACATGAGTTTTTGAACTGAAATTAGTTCTGAGCTTAGCTTAATAAATCGCAAAAGCCAACCGAAAAAAAGTTTTAATCAGAAAAATAAGAGGCACAATGGTTTTTAATATTTTTTGGCTGCGGAGCTTTTTTGGATGATATTAGATTTCGATGAGTTTGTGTTTAGAAATTTGAATATACTTTTAATTTAAAAAACCAAACCGAAACGATTTGAATTTGAAAATTAACTCACTCTGTTAAAAACTTATCATATTTCCGCGAAGCTCCTAGAAAATTTTGCGAATTCCAAGGGCTTCAAGGAGCACAATTTGAAGACCAATGCTCCAGAAGGATAAAATTGACATGTACAACTTATTATGTTCGTTATTTTAACTATCATGAAATATAATTATTACCAATTAACACAAAATTTTGAATTGTATAATTTTTCATGGAATTTTTGACACTGATTCAGAATATGGCCACAGAATTTTGAGATACTTGACATTTTTGACTTTTTTTATAACTTTTTATAAAGTAAATAAACCAAATAGAAACCCTGAGCTAAATGGCTATCCTAAAAACCTGGAGTTTCTTAGAGATTTGTTTGAAAACAGCAAAACAAAAACAAAACTTTTTATCTTCCTAGTAAAATAACTCCAATCAAATCAGATATTTTTAAAGTTATGTATGCAAAATAAAAAACAATACTATTGGTACCAACATTAAAAAAAGGCTATAGCAAACAGCAATTTATTGGCAAAAAATAAAGAATAACCTTTGAGAAATTACATAACAAAATTAGGTTGATATTGATTTAATATAACTACATTTCTTTAAATAACTTGGATTCCTATCACCACATATGTATAATGTGAGTTTATCAATAGTATCAACTTTAGTTCATATTTATTCCACAAACAATGTGCCAGAATGTCTATACTATCAATATTGTACAGATTATCACGTCAATCAAAGCAATAATCAAAAGTTTCTCAATAGATGTCACTATATGAAAAATTTGATAACCATTTTATTATTTAATTAGTCATTTAAAATATTCGACGCAAATTAAAAATTCTGATGAAATCTTTTCCTATCGCGTAATAAATTTCTAGATATTAACCTTTTTATTTCATATATGTATCTATGTCTACCTTAAAATTTAACAAAAACAAAATTTCTTAAAATCATCATCACAAAAATAAAACAATATCAAGAATTATTTTTGTTTCTAAATGAACAAAAAATTTAAAAAAAAAAATATAGAAATTGCAACGATAAGTTTAAACAAAAAAACAAAAGTTCAATGTATTCTAAAGTACTTAAATAAGTAGATTAGACATAAATTATGAAAGGAAAAAATAAACAAAGCGGGTTGGGCCCACACAACAAAAATTGTGTACTGTGTGCCAATTATAAATATATATACCTACGTGTTTAGAAGCAGAATATGGAAGTTGATTGTGTCTAAGTTTAAAGTCTGATATAGAATGCATTTGAAATCTGATAAGAATTAAATTTGGGTGCAACTTTTCTATATGGGAAAGGCCTAACTCGTTATCGTAGAAGCGAGCTCTCACGAAATGGCTACTCTCTATATTCCTCTATATTCTATATTCTCCATTTTAAAACTAGTTTTTTTGCATTGGTCTTTAAGATGGCATTATGAATAGTGCATATCAAACTGTTTTCTACTCTGCCTACTCTCTCTCTCTCTCTCTCGGATTTGGTTTAAGCTTAATTTATATTCCCTCTCTTTAGTTGTAATTATTGGTGAAAACTAAATACTTTTATGTATTACAAGAATGTTTAATTATTTTCATTTATAATTATAAATTATATAAGCAGCGAAAATAACAACAACGAATTTCGCAATAGTCCCCAAGAAATAATCACACACACACACACACACACATATAAAATAAAATATTATGAAACGTAGAAAAGATGTAAAAGTCGGTGAGAGAATAATATAATATTATTATCCCTTTTAAAGAAATAATAAAACGAAAGAATGAAACGAAGACAGCAAGCAAGCGAGCAGCAAAAGCAAAAAAAAAAAAAAAAGAAAACTGAAAGAATTCTTTCGAAAAGAATCTAAATATAGAACAGAAGTCTATTCAAGTAGGTTGATTGGTCACCAATAAACAGTGGGGGAAGCATGAAACTGCAACAATTTGCGCAGTTGTTGCTGTTGCTGTTTCTGCTACGGCCGCTGCTGTTGTGTTGGCTGCTGATTGCGCTAAGCTGTTGGTGTTGACGATCGAACAGCAAATAATGAGCAACAATACGACGAACAAAATGAGGGAAAGAATAAAAACAAAACAGCCTAAGAAAAAAAGAAAAGAAAAAAAATAAACAAAACAAAAAAAAAAAAAAATATTATACGTCTGACTTCTTCGGCCGTTGTGCTGCTCTTGGTGCTGCTTCTTCTTTTTCTGCTGCTCTGCCTTTAGCTGCTGCTACTGCTACTGCTACTATGATATACTAATACCTTAACCCGCTTGTTGCTACTCCCTCGCCCAATTCATATACTCAGTGTTCTTTATCTTTTGCTCCGATTGCGCCACATGGGCGCGCAACAGGAATGAGTGAAAACACTTGGGATTGTTTTGTATGTGTATCGGTATGTAGGTATGTATGTATGTGTGTGCTTGTGCTTTTTTTTTTTGTGTGCCTTGTGTTTGTGTTATGGGGACAAAGAGCTCTCAGCCTCGGAATTAGTATCGACGGGTTCTCGGGTTCGGACGCTCAACTCTGTTATTCTTGTGTGAGTGTGTGATGTGGTTGTTGTTGCTATTGCGTTGCTCGCACTGGCATACAATTGCATATAAGCGAAGTAATTGTACGTACTCTGCTTGTACTCACGAGTATGTAGGTTTGTATGTGACTACGAGAAGCTATGCAAAAGAACAAAAAAAAAAAAAAATTACAGCAGAAAGTGTTGCAGCGTAAATTACCTACTTTTTTTATGTCATAAGTCCGAATGGTGTAATGGAGTGCTGCAATACATCCATTTTTGGATCATGGATCTATTACTACTACTATTATGGCACAACAGCCCATGGAGAGCCTGGGCCGAGCTTTTCGGTGGCAATCTTTACTGTTGGAGGTTTGACATTGCCAGCCAAGAGGTGGTGTTGTGTAGAAAATTTTTATTTTTTGATCGTGCCGAGCTCCAACACACTAACCACTAGGCTACGGTGACCATGGGCAACGGATCATTTAAGCCCATTACTGTTGTCAGTTTATGGGAAAGACCGAATAGTCAGGTACTGCGACTTGAAAGATCTTCACCCTAATGTGGACGAGAGCAACGTTTAATGTGCCGAGATCAGACTGTAACCCAGCCGTCTCGTCAAGGAAGAGGAAGGGGAGAAAGGGGCAGATTGACAAAATTATTTATCAATTCTGGGCATAGAATAGGACAAACAGATGCGAATAGGAAAGACATCTTATGACACTGTGAAGATCTTATGAGGTCCCAGTTTCGTTACACAGGAAATATTTTGGGGTTGTACCCCACAATTTAGTGGGTAACTCCCCCAAATATTTTATCAAATTCGTCTTACAAGAATGGCCCCACAGCTCCATGTAAACTTTATCTTTTTTAACTCGTTTTGAACCAGTGTACAATTTTTCATACAGTAAATTTGAAAATTCATTAAAAATGGATTTTAAAACATATTCCAAAAATAAGCATTGTTTCACATTTTAACATATGCTGGCTTTAAAATAAAGTTTCATAATTTAAAATTATTAGATTTTACCTGGCTAAACAGACATACCTTTTTTGGGGGAGTTTATGAAACTTAACGAAAAATAATATTTATTTTGCATTTGAAATGGTACATTGATCTAAACAATATAGCAAACTTTATTGAACCAGTCTTCTTACATTTCCCACAAACTAAAGCTGATCAAACTTTAAGCAAAAAAATCCTATGAAAAATAGACAAATTTTAACAAAAGTGTACTAAAATTTCCCAATTTTTACTTTTTCTAATTTTTATTGGAGTTTGTATATATTGTTTTACAGTTGGTCACTTCATTTTCTCGGGATAGGTCTACAACATCCACCAAAATACACAACCAGTTTTTTATAATTTTTTTGAGTGCTGAAATGTTATGGTGGAGACATATAGAAATTACGTTGAAATGAATTAATTTGGGGACATCGCAATAAGCTGCAATGATCAGGGAACATATCGCCCTACTTCTGTATTATTCTAACCTAGGACCTCAAAGGCAACCGAGCACTAAACCACGATCAATTTTTAAATTGCCTGCATGCCAATTCGGAGTGAAAGAACCCAAAAATTTGCCCTATACGAAATACATAATACTTTTCCAATTGTTTCTGCTCATTCTCTAAAATTTATCAATATTTTTTGAAGCTTATACTAGAAATAATCTACTACCTTTACTTTCTCTAAAAATTAACAGAAATACATAGGTATCTACTCCAATTAGAATTTACTGAAGTTTGCCGACTGACTGACTGACTGTGCTTGCTTGCCTGCCTGCTTATCTTGTTGTTGATTTGCTTTCAGCCTTGAACTTCTGCTAGAGTGCATTCAATTTGATTTTAATATGATATGCAATATACTTATGAGTATGTATGGTATATGGATGTAGGGTATTTATTGAATTGAATTGATGACAAAGAAACAGTGCCATTTTCTACTTCTTTTTTTTACTTAATTATAATAAACTAATAAAATTTAATGATAGTATTGATTTAAGACAATCTTAAAGTAAAGAATTCTTTTGAGCGCGTTTACCTTTTATTTTGTTTTCGTTCGTTCGTTAGGAAGGAGAGAAGCGTTATTAACCCCTTAAGTTGCTATTCTTTCGCTCTAGTATAGTATGTATATATAATCCAAGTTTAGATAGAAAAACTTAATCTTGAGGTTTTTGTTTTGGGTTTTTGCCTCTTGTTTGTTGCTGCTGGTGTGTTGTTGCTGTTGTTGTTGCTGGTGTGTTGTTGCTTATTAACGATACTGTTTACTGCGCTGTCTGGTTACTTGCTTGCTGCTTGCCTGCTTGCATACTACGAATTTCTGTGCCGGCGTTACTCATACACAAAAACATATACATACATATACAAACAATTGCATATACAAATACACGCGCGGGCACACACACACATAGTATAATATACAAATTCATGAAATGTGTTTTTTGTTGCTGTTGTTTTTTTTCGTTTATTCATTTTGTTGCTGAAATGATCGCATTCGCATTGTGAATATATACAAACATATAGATATATATATACACACATCTATATAAATGTATACAAAGTCGCTGTAGTACGACGACAACAGCAACAACAGCAACAACAACGACGACGACGACGACTGATTTGCTCAGCCTTGAACTTCTGTTAGAGTGCATTAACTTTAAACTGCACTACACTTGTACACATTTTTGTACCAATATGGTTGGCTGGCTGGTTGGTTGGTTGGTATTGTGTGTATGGTGGATACGAAGCTCAGCAGCGCAGCACAGCACCCCATTCATTTGTTTGTCTGTCCGTTTGGCCGTACGTGTTTACAGCCGTCAGAGTCATTTATTCTTTATATATACAGATTCAGAATATAACTCGTAGATATATGTATATATGTATGCACATAGGCACTAAAGTATTTAAAATATTGCGTAAATTATACTTACGAATCTACTTTTTTACTTATAGATACATAAAAGTATATATATATATATATACCACATACGCTTACATAAGTATATACATCTGTATATAAATATACATAGGTATGATAAAGAAAAGTAGGCGTAACCGATATAAAGTTGTACTGATGTAACTAAATGTGGAAATTTTGTCATTACTGGAATATTTTGTGTGGTAAGCGAGAATTGACGATTTGCTATTTTTAACATTAAATTAAATTACACATTATTCTGAAGTACATAGCTACATACATCTGTATATGTATGTTCAAATGCAAGTATCTACAGAGCCCCATTATATATACGAATGCTCACTTTAACGAAAATATATTTTACATATGAAGTGATAGTGAAGCCATAGATCGAAATTTTAAGAAATCACTAATGGTTTCCCATAGTAAATTTTTATTTTCTTTGAAAATTGTGGTATCAAGTCTGATTAAAAATAGCTAAGCCTGTTATTCTACTGAAATATTCTTCTTAATTTGAATTGAAACTGCATTAAAGCTATTGTTTAAGTGCCTCTAATATTATCTATTGAAGCAAAATTTTAGTTCTGAGGAAAAGGATTAAAAAATTAATATGATAGAGTTTTATTCAATACTAATAAATAAATTAGGCTCATAAGTATTGGTTATGTATATTTGACTTGTCATAGAGATCAGTCATTCTCGGGATCTGGGAATTGCACCATTGAAGGTTCCGTCAAAACCTGACGTCACATATACATATACTATCCGGAGAATACCTTTAATTTCCCAATTTCGGTAATTTCCTGTTCATTGAGTGCTTTTCCCAGCCTTCGTCTACACACAAAACTTCGCTATTTCGATTGTATCACGATTATTTTCTAAATCACTTCCACTTTATGCCCACTAAGTGTTATTGTCAACCTAGTCATGCCCCACAAAAATTCCAAATTTTAAAAATGCCATATTAACAAGAACTCCATTACTTAGTTCTTAAGTTATATTAATTAACTAATTTATGTGAACGTGCCAAACCTACATTTGTTTTCTCATAAGTACCATCACTATCAGTGAATTAGTTAATTAGCCAGTGTTTATAGTTTATTTAGAATTACCCAGAGTGCACCTCGCCGTGCGGTCTATCCTTAATAACCAGCGGAGGAAAAAACTTGCGTTTTCAATTAACGATCAAAAAGCCAGTCTGCACGTATTTAGTAAAATAATTTTACTTCTTATTATAATTTTACTTATAGTATTATAATTTTGTTTGATTCGTGATTGAGTTTAAAATCTCTGCCGCTAGGCAGCCGAACCATTTGTTTGACATTTCCTTTTGAAAGCTATTTTCGTAAAATTATTGTTATCGCTTTTCTCTCGACCCTACATAATAAAATATAGCCGATACTTCACGTGCCCTAAAAGTTTGGTCTAACAAAGATTTTCATTCCTTATTTTAAACATGGCTTGAATTTAAATAATTTTCTTTCGTTCTTATTTTCAAAAACTTTCAAAGTAAACTTTCTCTTTTTACTTAGAAACTAAAATGTATGTAAAGTTTGAAATGCATTGAAATGTTAACATTATGTGGCTTAAAAATCTTTTTTGATATATCATTCTAAAATAAAGTTCGGACTGCTTTCAACATTTCGGCATGAATCTAATGCAATAAATTCAAAATGTCTAATTAGAATATATAGGTCAATATAAAATCTCGTGTTTGTTAAAATTACTTGAATTCAATCAATACATTACATTTTTAAAAGATTTCGGTGTGAAGGAGCAAGAGACTGACTAGAATAGAAAGAGGATTTTGAATTTATTTGACTTCCAAAACAATTTTTTTTTGTGTCATTTCATCTGTTCAGGGTAAAGGGTGGAGGGAATCAGTCAGAAAAAGAAGTCCCTATTCATGCACCCTGAAAATGCCACAGTTCTCTTTTACAATAAGCATTTGTCAACTTTGTTTCACAACAGTTGTTATTCCCTTTAGGCTTGTAAAGTGGATTTATGTTCGTTACAATTGCGGCAAAATGAATATCAATAACTCTGAGCCATAATTCATAACTTTGTAAGGGGAAAGGAGAAGTGAAGGGGGAAAATGACAAATTAGCTCATACTAATATGCAGTACCAACGAGAAACCCGAGAAGAATTTAGCAAAAAAAACTGGAACTTTGTGATCAGAGAGGATCAAAGAGGGGTGGGGGGTTGGGGTAAGCCCTTTATTTCAACTGTTACGAATATTGGGAGTTTTTACTCTCACTCTTCAGTAACACTGGTATGAATGACTGGCCAAGAAGTCATTCATTCTGCCTACTATTGGTTAAAGTTCTCTTTCATTAAACATAAAAAGAGTTGAGGCTAAGCCAATTACTTGTAGAATATTAACTGGGATTAGATTATTACCGAAAGTCTTAAGTGTTTATTAACTCTCTAAGAAAATTTAGATCCAAGTATCTGTTAAGACTGTCAAAGTGCGACTTGAGGTCCCTGAAGGGTTCCTTACAGTCAATGATTTACCGAAAAAAAATGCAACCAGAGGATTGCACCTAAGTGACATAAATGATGATGACGGCAAACATTTTTTAATAAAAGAAAGTTTGACTAACTTTAATCTATCTAGACTAAGAAAGTTTGGTATAAATTAATTTGAAGATTGGCTATGAACGAATTTGAAGCTTAACCAAGTTAGGGGAGTCAGAGTACAATGGGCTTTTGGACTTAAACGCTCTTCGCTTTGTAGAATCTAATATTAATGCAATATTATAGTCTCGCTCAAAAGAAACCAACGACTATGATTGGTCAATAGTGTGGAAGATTTTCTCTTTCCGCATGTCCTCAAATAACAATTCTGTTGAAATGAGCTGCACATAAAATTCCAATAGATGGCGCTAGTAATCATATACAACGCAAAGTTTTAAACTTTCTTCTGCAACATTTTTTTTCGCAGTGTATTTAAGCAAATTAAATGATGTGCAATAAAAATAAAAGCGAACAAAAAAAATTAATAAAAATTATGAAAAAAGAATTGCAATATTATTGAGACTTACGTTTTGTGAATAATATATGTAGAGTATAGTTGTATGCGCCCGTATATATCTCAGCAGTTCAATGCACATATACAATGACACACACCCATGTGCATATGTCTGTTTGTATGTATGTATATATATTGCGTTGTACAAGGATAAATATCCGTTATTTTGAAACAAAGGAACAACTTTATACGACGACGATGATGACGACGAGGCGAGACAACGAGAATAGCAAAAAAAAAGTAAGAAAAACGTTGTCGCTTGTCGTAGTGATGAAATTGTTGTTGTTCTTGTTAGCTTTTAAGCGACCATATAAGTTTCTTACACTTCCGTTAATTTGAAAAACGAAAAACACAATTTGTGCAGTACTATTTATTTTTTTTTAATAAGTATTTATTTATTATTTTTATCAAACACTTTCACTATTTTATTTTAGTGTTGTGGTTGGCACACAAGTACTATGGTAGACAGACGTAGTAGTAGTACATTAAAATGTTTAAGCTTTTATTTGTCAGAACTTTCTTTTCTTTTCTGCGCTGCATGCAAGCCAAAAAAGAAACAAAACAAGAAACACCAACAAAGTTTGTGTTTATGAATGAAAATGTTTAGACTGTTTTCTAATAAGTTTTGGCAAAGAACACTATCGCATAAAGGGTTAATGTCGGCGAGGGGAGGTGTGCGTTGTTGTTGTTGTTTCTTGTATGACGTTTTGTTTTTATTTTTGCCTTTTTTGTCAACACACACTTAACGCTTAATTTATCAATTATGAGACGTAGTAGTAAAAGATAGTACTAAAGCGTGTGCAGATTGTGTGTAGTAAACTTTAGAATTTAGTGCGACAACAATGCGTTGATGATGATAGTTCGTTCAATTGTTGTTGTTGATAAAAGCACGTTGTTTTTGCGGCTAACTAATGTGCGTACTACCAAAAATAATGTATGTATGTGTGTTTGTTTGATTGTTTGTTGACTTTTTTATTTTTAAATCAATTTCTTTTCTCACGAGTGTTTTTTTTTGGGGGTTTTACGTTGTTGCTATTGCAAAATTCAGCGTAAAAAATATGTGTCATACACAAATTTCATCAATAACAATAATAAAAAAATTTATTAGGAATTTTTTTTTTTGCTGGCTGTTCAAGTTTGGCAATAATATAAAATACAATGAAAAAAAAACACAATTCGCGATTAAATACGCGCTTAAATTCAAAACAAAATTTAAGAAATTCTAATTTAAGTAGAACGAGAACGATTTAGCTTTAGCTTTCACACTGTACGACCACGTTCCACGACATTTGACGTAAGAATCATAACTGAAATTGTTGTTTTTTAGTGCAACACCATTTAGTGAGTGCTTTACTGCCTCTGACTGTCGACTGTTGCCTGCCTGCCTGCCTGCTGCCTTCCTCTGCTAGCCACCAGCCACCACATCGACATCAAAATCGTCGTTGTCGTTGCCGTTGTCGTCGTTGTTGCTGTCGTTGTTAGGTTCTCACACAATCAGCCGACAGTGTGATGAAATTAAATAAAAACTTTTTATTCTCTTTGGAATGAAAACAGAAAAACAAAACAAAAATAAAACGTAAAAGTTGCACACAGCAGAGTCACACAGAAAGAACACTAGGAACCAGAACACAGTCAGAACTCAGAACTCATCAAGCTCTAGCTGTTTTGCAATTGCTTCTCGTCGAGAAATTCTAGATACAAATACGGCCAACGTACAAAAGCTACCTAACCTATAAAGCTAACAACAAGAATCGAATTGAGTCTCATCGCATCGCATCGCATACGACCATCCACGATTTCTTTCTCTCACTCACCTAAGTAGTAATAACAGAGTGTTTGTTATTCTTTCTCTCGCTCTCCCAGTCTCTTGTTAAAGAATTTTTGCATGATCACTACTCTCTTAATTAATCATCATTGTTGTGTTGTTGGCTGTGGTTTGAAATGAGAGCACACACACATTAAAATCAATGCTTTCGAATATTATTTGAAGAAGAAATTTTAGATTTTCATTTTATTTACGAGTAGTTTTTTATTTGAGAATTCAGGCATAGAAAAAGGCGCAATTTAGTTTAAATTCGTTAGTGTAACGCAATAACTTAATAAATTTAGATACGCAAAATAGTTTCAAAAATATGTTTTCATCGTTCTTTTCCATTAAAAAAAAAAAACAAAATATAGATTTCGTGACAACAACCTTTATGGTGTTAATAATCTCTCTAGAAAGTTATGAGCGAATTCCTAAATGCCGGCTAATTATTATACAATAACACAAGGTTTATTATACTATAACCACATCGGATATTCTTAACTAAAATTTTTATGTAAATACTAAGAAGCTGAAACCAAAATGAGAAAAGGATTTCAAATAGGATGTACTTTCTGCTTGTAACGTACCAGCTTACAAAAAGCTCTCCGTTATTGTATTGTATTGTATTAGTGAGGTTTATATATATTTGTTTCGACCTATAAGATCTATTGTACATCCCTCTTCTCTATCTAGTCTGATTTGCCTAGAGTGCTTCATCCAGTCCAGTCTCCCTCTAGAACTTGAGTATTGCGCCCGGATCTATGGATGCTAGTTCTGTACTGGGCACTTCGTACATACCCAGATCTTTCATTCTTTTGTGGATCAGTGCTCCACACTTAGCTAAGATATGTTCTGATGATTCATCTTCCTCATTACAAAACCTACATATTGAGCTTTCCTCAACTCCTATTTTGTAAAGGTGTTCTCTGAGCCCACAGTGCCCAGTCAGAACACCAGCTAATATACACAGTTTTTTTTTGTTGAGACCAATGCAGAATGCGTATATATTCTTGTTATAGTTAAGCTCTCCGTTACAACGAACTAATTGCAAAAGAAGTTCCAAAATACATCCATACAAATCTGTTTTACTTAAGCCAAACCAAGTTAAAGTGAACTTTCGGTTTGATTGGGGATAAAAAATTGGTAAGGAAAAGTTACACTTTTCTGATCGAATTCAGCGTCAAACTGTAGGCACTTCCTTTCATGTATAAATATAGGCCATATGGTTTGATGAAGGGAAGGTTTTTATTCTCAAAACATTCCTTTGGTCTGGCAGTGCATACTTGTTTATATGCATGTATGCACAATGCACTGCAACTTTGTCAAATTTCAAAACTATACGACACTTGTCGAAATTAGATCTTTCAGTTAATATCCGAGCGGAATAAGAACATTACAAATAATTATCTTTATATTTTGAGATAAAATTGAATTAAAGTCTTGATCCAATACTTTTAAAAGTCTTTTTAATCATCTCTTGTTGACGCAGTGATAAAATTTTACTCCAACAATCGTAAATATTAATAATGTTAGTAGCGGTAACTAATTTCTGTCCCCCCAGTTCACACATAAGAACTACGCCAGTATCGATAACAAAATTTTTAATCTGAACGTAAAGAACCTTGAAGAGGCTATAGACTTTCCTTTATACGAAACACTTTTCTTATCCCGAAAAACTCGGCAATAAAGTTCTCCTCCTCAAACATTTTTCTGCGTTGTGCTAATTTGTTGATAAAGAAAACGCAAAGCAACAAATGCATACATGCATTTTACACATACAAACATACAATAACTGAACTGAAACTTTGACTCAGTCTTATGATCTTTAGAAAAGATAAAATTACCAAAACAAAAACATGGCATTTATATCATTGTCAATCTGGGCTCTAAAATTCGCTATTACTTAAGTTATAATCGGTCATGTTTGAGAATGGAGATCCCAAAAAAGTAAAAATTGTCATGAAAGGCAGTTTCGTTTCGCTCTTCGGTATCGAAATAAAACCGATGCAGAGTGTCAGTAGCAGAGCCAGGGTTCTGGGTTAGATGGAGGTTTGAGAAAACCATTTCTTTCAAATTAATTAAATTCTTCCATACGAATGCATTGCATTTATCACATTTATTAGATATGAAGAATATCCCCCAATCACCCACGGCTGCGCCACTGCTGAGTGTTAACCGAGAGAGCAATTTTCAGACCAGAGAAGTGGAAGTCGAAGCAATTTCGTATTAGAAGATTCGAATTATTATTCAATTTGATCAAATATTCTTTGGTTTAAAGATAGGTCATACAATAGAAAACAAGTTTTCGTGGGAAGAATCATCTTGGTTATGGGTGAAAAACTTAAGTGGAAGTCCTTCATTCCTCTGAAAATCATTTGAATAAATGTTTATTATTTCATAAAAATCTTTATGTATACATATAATTATTGGTGCATTTGTTTGCAACGTATGATCTCTAAAACCATAAGAGCTATCGAGTTAAGATTTACACCATAGCACAGTGATTTGATGCCATACAACGACGGCACGAAATTAAAAGGAGCGTTCTGGTTTTGATGAAATTCTATGTGCCATTAAATTTGGGTTGCTGAATTCAAACCTGAAGTCAGTTTTAATCTGCACAAATTAAGCTGTTTGATCTTCGAGAAATGTATTTTATTTAGTTATGTTGATATTGGCATTGTCAGAAAATTGAACAATTTTTATTGGAATCCTTTAATGTTAGAATAAATGCGACATTAATGAATTCAACTTTGACTTTTTGCACTTTTATTAATTTTTCATCATGATTGCATACTTTTAGGGTTAACATAAAAGTTTACTTCCAATTTTTATTGAAAAAATCGTGTTGAGACTCATTTCCAAATTGGATTATTTCCTGAGAGCGGAAATAGCGGAGCATTTTTTTGTATATCGTATTCCAATGAAGAAAGGTGCTTTCTAAAGTTGAGAAAAAATCTAGAAAAATATTTCAAACACATATTTTCTAGATTTTCTCTCTCAAAATTCGTCAATTTTCAGTTTTCATATTTTCAAAAATACTTAACTTTGCAAACAATGCAAAACCTTTAGCTAACACCAAAAATTTCCTTGAAAAATTCTGAATACAGAACTGGATATCATTAAAAAGTTATTTTTCAGTTGTTTTTACTCACCAAACTAAAAAACTAAAATCAAACGCTCGGACATTTTTGTGAAAAATTTTTTAACTTTGAGCTGCTCTTGCACTCATACTAATTAACTTTTCGTCAAGATTTTTTGGGGTTTTCTTAGTTGGATTATTATCTTTAAAATGACACCATAGTTTGGTTTTGACATAATGAATTTTTTGAGTTTTGCCTATTGAATGAATCACTCTGCATAGTTCTGTTCAAGCTCTTCCGGACTCTCTTCTGAGGTAAAGTTATTAACAAAATTCTTATTTTCAGTGCGATTAGATTGGGGTTTTTAAGTAATTTTGTGACGCAACATTTGCTCTTGAAATTTGAAATTTCACAGCAAAATTAATGCATGTGGCCAACGAAATTTCACGCAAACGACCATAGTACTAGTATTTAAAGTTGAAGGGCTGAATTCACAAGAGCGATCATTTGAAGTCACGTCAAATCCTAATTAGCAATTCTTACGCCTTGATTAACACCCGTTTACACAAGGGCATCAAAATCATTTGCTTGATCTGTTTGGCTACGTTGTAAATATTTGATTAGTTTTTACTAACACTTCACGCAAGTTCCGTCGTTAGTTTATTTTTTTTAAGTTTCACTTCTTTTTATTTTGTAACAGCTTTTGTTATAATAATGGAAAATATAAATACCTATTTCGGAAAATTCAATTTAAAATAATATTTCATACATATGTATGTGTCAATATGATTCTAAAATTGTATTCATGAAATGAGTCGGTACATATCAAAAGTGCCTAAGTTCACCATAAGTCAATTTTGGTAAGAGTATTTGGAAAATAGTTCTTGGAGACATTTAGCGAAGCAAAAACATTGATAAAACAAGGTTAATGAGGCATTTACGAGTTTGCATTAATCCAACTATTAAGTTTGAGTTCCGTGTGACTTCAGGCGAAATCGCTTATATACTATAGACTATATACATATTCTTTTGAGTTTTTTATAGTTTCTTTTATTCTTTAAATTTACATAAAACTTTGTATAGCCAATTAAGAGCTAACCATGGTTAACTTCGATGATAACCGTTTTGAACGATTGATTAGATTAATCAAACAGATTTTATTGAATTAAAATATAAAACATGCATAAAAATTGGTAATTGTGAAAAATTTGTTTGTATTTTTTTAAATAATGTTGCAAATAAATAAAAAATACACAGAATGATAAATTTGCCGGGTCTGAAAATGATAAAAAAAATTCCTTCATATAAAAAAAATTTGTAAATTTATCTTCACGCTCTATATAAAGATTGGCTTTACCCTGTATTATGTGGCAGCAAAAACAATACTTTTGCAAACATTTTTTAAGTTCAATGTTGAAGTTCGAGTAGGCAAAAGCAAATAAAACTCAACGACGTGAAATGTTGCTGCAACAAGTCGCTCCCAGCATGTTGCATTATAAACATGCTGCGCTGCGAACTTGTATGATAGTGACGTTTTTAAATTATGCGCGCAAACACAACGAATCAATTTCAAATCGAATCGACATAATCAAATCACGTGTAATTCCATATAATTAATTTTATAATTTTAAGGATAAACATATTCGATTTCAATAGTTTTTTTCTTTTTTTAATTAATAACTTTTTCTTTCAATTTAAAAAAATGTTCCCCTCTTAGCACTCTCTCTCTCTCTTTCTCTCAGCTCCTCTCAGTTTAATGTTGGAATTACTGCATTTTTATTATTAATTTACTTGCATTTAAAATTCAATTCATACACCGTTTTTTATTTTTTCCATGACATTCACCGTCGTTGCAGTCGCTGACGTAGCCGCCGCCGTCCGTTTCGTCGCTTTGGCTTTTGATGGCGTGTGTGTGTGTGAGTGTGTGTGTGTGTTTTGGACCTGAATGTTAACCTAACCTGTAACTGTGTAGTGGACGACCCACTTTTTTTCTGTATAAAATAGCAACAACAAAAGAAAGAAAGAAGTATGTATATATAATTTGTATGCTCTTTTTGATTGTTGCTGCTGCTGTTGTTGTTGTTTGTTTGTTTGTTTGGTTGTTTGTTTATTTCTTTCTTTTTATTTGTTTCTGTTTTGTTCTTATGCGATCGCAGATCGCGATTGCGATCGCTTTCTCTTTTTTTATGAAATTGTGCTATTTGGGTTCTCATGTTCATGTAATGATCAAAAATAAATACGACAAAAAGAAAAATAAAAAAAAATTAAATCGTTAAAAAAATGTATGTTAATGTGTAATAGAAAAAGTTATATGTTTGAGTAAAGGTGGAGAAATAGAAGGAAGTAGAATAGAACAATTGCTGAAATTAGTACGAATGTTTTCTAAAAGAAATTTTAATTAAATAATTATGAAAATATAGTTTTATGCACACATTCACTTTTCACAGCCCATTTTTAAATTTCTACAGTTATATTGATCTGAGCATTGATTTTATTTCAGCGTGTAATTTGATTCACAAAGTAAATATAAGGTATCTACCTAATATGTCATATGTATATGAATGACGATTATAATTTTTAGAGAAACTTAAAATAATCTGAGGAAGTATGAGTCGACTCTGATCCGTATTGCGGGAAAGAAATCTAAACATTTACTTTTCGAATAGTTTTTCTCAATTCAATTTTTCTTCGTCGAGATATAATAGAAAAGAATTCACCCAGATTTAGATTCAAAGTATTACGACTCCATAGTAAATATTTCCTTTTGTTCTTTGGACTGACCTCCTTGGTCTTCAAAAACAGGAATTCTGAGCTAAATGACTACTCTAGAGAACAGCTCCCTGATCAATATTTTTTTATGTAATATTTCTAATAAAGTTGACTTAAACCAAGAGAAAAATATTTTTATTAAGTAGAATATTCACGTGTACAGCTAACCAGCAATAAGAATTTTCAAACTTCCAAATCGAGTAGGAAAATAATAATCGCCTCCTCTAGAGATAGAAGATTCGAATTCCGAAAAAATATTCACCAATACTGTTTATTTCTAGTTAATGAAATATTTCTTTTTCA
Source organism: Toxonevra muliebris (assembly GCA_963691655.1). NCBI lineage: Eukaryota > Metazoa > Arthropoda > Insecta > Diptera > Pallopteridae > Toxonevra > Toxonevra muliebris. The sequence continues at coordinate 44,277,453 of OY829329.1, forward strand.
CTTCATCAAGATATATCGGTCTTATTGATTGATGTAGTTAAAATATTGAATGAAATTATGTGAATAATTAAGAGAAAAGATGTGAAGATATAAAAAGAAAAGCTTCAACATGAAGTCGATTTTTGATGAACCCTAAAATTATTGTCCTCATTTGAGGAAGCAATCTCTGAGAGGACTAATAAAAAAGAGTATCGAAGAAAGGGGGAGAGCATCAAAGAAGAGAGCGAATCATGAGAAGTGTTATTTATTATATCTGTGCCAATATTTTACGGTAGCGTATGTCTAAAATTGAATTCTAAAAATAGTCTCTAATTTATCTAAAAATGCACAAGTTGGTAAAAGTTTTATTGACAAATAGTAGAAAAGATAAAATTATACAAAGTTATACAACATAAATTTTTATTTAAAAATTTTTTAAAAAATAAGAAACAAAAAAATTAAAGCTTAACTTATCTCGACTTAAGCTACTTCAATATGTTGCTACAGATATATTATTTGATTTGTTATTAAGCTAAAAGGAATCAAGAAGTGTTCTTGTTTCATTTTGATTTCGGTGTTTTGAAGCTTTTATAAGTAAAAATTTACACTTTATAGGCGCTAACCCCCTAATTGTGGGCCTGGGAGAGTTCTATTTGCAACTTTTTTTCAACCGCTTGATCAGAAGATTCATGCTAGAAATGAACAAAATAAAAAAAGTCGGTGGTGAAGGGATAAAAAATGTCTACAAGTTTTGTAAAAAAAAACTTCTTGAATCCAAATATTTGATATATAAAATATATATTATTTTAGGAGGAAATAAAATACTATGTTTCGCTTTTTGTTCAGCGAAAATATCTATAAAGTGATATTTAGCGTTTTTTTTTTTGTCTAAGTGACAACAAGTGAAGTATTATAGCGTTTACTTTTCTCGATAAAATGTTGCATTTTTTCTGCACCGAGCGAGGGCTGTCAAATTTCGTATTTTTTTCTGAAAAAGAGGCAGCCCTTTCCAAAAGTATTGTGTTCTTTTCTAAATATGTTGCCTTCTGAGCGGGGAAAAATGTAACACTTTTGCACTCAATTAAATGACGGGGTGAGAATGTTGCCCTGCAAATTAGTTGATTCTGACAGAGTAGCATTTTTATGTTCTTTTCTTGCACTAAAAAGGCCATTGCACGAGGCAAAAAAATTGCAACATTTTGTCAAGAAAAGAAAGCGCTATTAGTGACTGACCGAAGTTGATTTTTTGGTGGTAGCCTGGGCAGAGGCCGAACTTCGGCAATTTCTGTAACCGTCGGCCGAAGCCGATGACCGAAGGATTTTTAAAATATAAAAGAATAAAAATCTGAAAATAAATTGTTCCTACCTATTTGTAAACATAAATAGAAAGACAAGAAAAATAGGTACTCGAAATATATATGGGACATTCTCTGTCAATGGGAGACCCCCCCCTGTCCAAAATTAGTTAAGTTATTTTAGGGCATGTTTGGGCTCAAATGAAAGCTTATTATCTCTAGTTTCGAATGATGCAACAAGGCCTTTTTTGATTTTGCATGATGGCGGACCAATATGGCTGCTGCAAGTCTGCCACGTCACCTTAAAATAATAGTTTTATCAAGCGTACGCTTACCCAAGCCATCATAAAAAAAAACAGATTAAGCCTTTTTTCGTATATTTTTGTTCGCTGAATATGAATCTAATATTATTTTTCACGGGAAATGTTACGTGTTGCCCTAACCTCAAAAAGGTTCAAAAAGGCTGTTTTTTGGGTCTTACGCTTACCAAAGTCATCATAAAACGACGGGAAAAGCTTATTTTTGTGTAATTTCAGCTGATAAACATGAATCTAATATATTGGGTCCCATTGACAGAGAATGTCCCATATAAATATAAAGCTGACCAGCAGCACTAAATTCTGATTCCAGCTGTTCTGTTCCTTAAAAATCAAAATTGAAACAGTGTACCAGTCAAAATATTAAAAATTCTGTTTTTGGCAGAGTTTTGAAGATAAATATTTGATTTTCGTCATTTTTTTTTTTACTATTTTAAATTGACAAAAATCACAATGATCATGGTTCCTAGAACTATAAATGTACTAATGATAGCATGAATATTGGAATTAATTCATTTCAAAAATGAAGCTTGGAGAAAAACATGCTTAAAAGTTAAAGTATGCATGACCGCTGTGCCACCGTCTGCCAAGTTCTACACCTGTAACTTTCGATCCACTGTGAATTTAAGAAAAAAAATCGCTTACTCACATATTTTAGAGGTGTTATGGAAGCAATTTAATTTCAAAAAAATTTCAATTTTTTGACCCATTGCACCAGACGACCCACTTAAAAATTAAAAGAAGCGGAGTGCCAGTAATAGAAAATGCCGCTTTAAATAAAAATTATTCTATTCTTTTCCTCTTCTATTTTCTCTTCTATTTTTCCTCTATCTGGGCAAAGTACAACGTTCCAAAGCACTGAGTGCTATGGAAAGTCTGAATCCTTCCAGCCGACCTTTAAATCGAATCTAATCTCTAACCATAAGGTTTGTAAATCTATGAGCTGCTTCAAACGTAAAAATGGAACAAGAAAATGGAGAAAATAGTCCACTGAAACTGAAATCCACTTATTTTATACAAACACTTTAAATTTATTTATTTGTATGTATAAATAATTCTAATTTTATTAATTTCCATTGCCAATCTATAATAAAATTTAGTATAAAATGAAGTACTTATGCCGAAGATGCTTTTTTAGGCCAAAAACCCGAAGAACCGAAGCCAATGCCGAATATTCGATCGGACACTAAACAGTATATATAGAGACAGGCAGATCCTACGGCCGGATTCCGACATGATTCCTCATCAGCGATCTTAGTGATGGTTCTTATTTGTTTTCAACATCCTATATAAGCTAGTAATATTTGAAAATGTGAGGAGAATGTCTATTGCAGAACGCAAATCAATCTCAGGACAATCCCCAGATTGGTCAATATTAAGAATGCTGAGGCTAGATTAGATTAGGTGGTAAACGAGTGAATCTCATTTAAGAACTTGATCCAATTAGCACAGTTAGTGTCGATTTAATACTACAAAGCTTCTGTGTGATAGATGCTTTCTTTCGTTTGCTTTAGGAACTTGATAAGTTTGCTTTGCTTAATCTATGGTTGAAACTTACTTCGGGACATTTTTTCAGCTCATTTAAAAACTGTTTTCCCAATAGACGAAATCTGTTTTTTTTAAAAGGGCCGATTGCCACAACTTAAACTATGATACTGAAGTCAAATGATGATATTCTACTCGATGCATTTTTAAAGTTACTCGTTTTTGAGAGATTGGCTAAACTGTTTTTATTTGAATCTGTCGTGAAATACAAATTTTCCAAAGTTTGTTTATTTTATTTTTCTTATGGAAAGTTTTCTTCATGTCCTTGAATGGTTCAAAGTCTTAGGTAAGAAGCGAGAGCCATAATTTTCATTTGACCTACTGATTCCCAAACTTCCCTTTATAAAATCCACAACATATGAGTAATGCGTAAATTCAATGGGATTTCCCCTTTATGTATGAATGTATCATTTAATTAAACGTTATAGCGTACATTAAGAGGCTAAATGGGAAATGATAAAAACGACAAAATTAATTGTTTTATTGATAGCAAAACACTCTATAATTTGGAATCAGAATAATTATCAATATCGAGAAATAACTACTCCTACTTCCTTTATAACTGTTGTCTTTAAGAATCGCAATATCAAATCAAACAATTTTGGCATATGGCCTTACACTTGCTTAAGCAGGCAAATTTCAAGCCCACCATCACACATCGAAGTAATATTTTTAATAGAGGAAGCTTGGGGCATTCTCAGTTCGACTTGTATGCGCGTCCGTACTTGTATTGGCTTTCGCTTTCACACTCCATTGACAACAATCGACGAAGACCAGAGCAAACAAAATTATTCGCAAAACCTACAAAACCGCATCACTCACAAGTCAAGAAATCTGTTTCCGAATAGGGTAACATACACCAAAGACAAAATATGATTTCTAAGCCAAAACTACAAGGATGGTTGAAAGATGCAGCCATCAACAACAACATCAACAAAACTCTTTCGTCATCGAACAGAGAAAAGTTAAACTAGGAATACATTGAGTTTACGTGATGCGTCTGACGCAAATCTAATACCTCATATTACTTTTATTACAAATTTAAAGACAGACATAAGAAACACACATTATGTATGTATATGCCACGTGACGACACAAGTTGATCCAAGTCTTTTAGATTAGCGGGTGGCGTGTGTTGGCGTGGTGTAACGTAAGCTTCATATGCTTAGAAATTCTCAGGTTGAGAGAAACCTTATGGAAACTATTACATCCTCAAAATTTTGGGAAATTTTAACTGACTCTAGAAGTCAAGTTAAATGAAATTATTGAAATTTCTTTATGACTGTCTCTGACCAAATAGTTACCAATTAATGAAGAAAACCACATACATGTTCCCATACTAATTTATATAAACCACTACTTGTTATAATGATAAGATAAAAGCCAAAAATACAGGATTCGTTAAATAGAAATCTCCTAAAAAAAGAGCTTGGGATTATCTTATTGGTAGACATGTCATTAGATTAGGACTACCGCAAACACATGAAAACAGTAAAATACATGAGGTCATGACTTTGTTTTTTGCGCCAACTTTGCTCAACCCACCTAGAATTTTCTTACCACATATTGCTCATTTACTAAAAGACTGTCATAACTCATAAAACGCGATTTTGCAGAAAATTGACTCGCACTTTGCAGAAAAAAGAAGAAATCTTATAATTCTCACGCGCAGAGTATACAAGATATTAATATGAAGCACAATATATTGAATAATTCTGCATCGTTAACTGAAAAATCGTGTTTTTTGACTTATGACAGTCTTTTAGTAAATGAACGATATGTGTACTTCAAAAATTTATAGATGGCACAGCGATCAGAGATAATGATATCTAATTTGTTATACATACAGTGTAATGAAACTAACATTTTGTGATAAAAAGGAATTTAATCAAACTTTGATCAATCTCTATCTGGAACCCGTGAAATTTTTTAAGAGCTCCACGGGAATATGAACAATTTTGAAAAGATTGAGTTTGTTTTCAATTTCAAATCATTCATGTTTGGTTTTTTATCATTATTCTTTACATTTTTTGGTTCTATTGATTTATTTATTGGATCTTTGCTAATGACTCAGCAAAACCTAATGCCATCCAAAAGGCCTCTGCGACCGAAAAATATTGAAGACCACTCATTTAGGCTAAGCAAGTTTGAAAAAGCTTCGGATAGATTAAATAAATATAAAAAAAGTCCTTGTTCGAACAGAGAGTATCTTAATTACAATACTAAAACAATCGGATCAGTAGTTCCAGAGATTATTTCAAGCATACACCCAAACCATAAAATAACCAAATTTTTAATAATAGGTATAGATAGTAGCTTCTGAGCTTAGCTCTAGATATATACAGTGACCATATTTTTAAAATCAAAATACAAAAACAGAAGAAATCAAAAGCAATTGCATACAAATTTTGAATTTTTACTTATTTATTGCAATTAAGTAATTTATAATTCTTACAAAACATTAAATAAATATTCAAACTTATACAAAAACATTTCTTTAGATCTTATTCTATTCATAAAAAGTAGTATTTAAAGTAGCCACTGCATATTTCTTCCGGACAATAAAAATAAAATAGGTTAGGTTAGAGTGGTTGTCCTATGATAATAGGCCAATAAGGCCCGTTGTAATACCACGTGGTTTATTCACAATTCCCTAATCTTACAATTAACTTTGTGGTTCTCTAAACTGTAGAACCCCTTATGCCAGCAGATTCACAGTAAGCTGAATAACTTAAGTAGAGTTGAACCATTTTGTGGTTTTAATAAACCAATCTAAATCTCTGATGTCAGCTGATTCGAGGTCAGCAAGATTGCTGTAGAAGGGTTGACCTAAAGATTTTAGTCTACATGAGGAAAGCGCTGGACAGTTACAGAGAAAGTGGAGAGTGGTTTCCTCCTCTTCCTCGTCTAGGCAGCTTCTGCAAAAGTCATTTGATGGTAGCCCCAATCTGCTGGCATGTCTGCTGATCAGACAATGTCAAGTGATTTGGCTATATATGCTCAGTTTGCAGGTTGCCATAGGCATACCTGGGTCTACGCGAGGAGTAGGGAATGTTGAGCCTTGCCTTGCCAGCTCATCGGCTTTACAATTACCAGAAAAAAAATAAAAAAAATATCAAGAAATTAAAAAAAAAGAAATAAAATAACGTAAAATAATATTTTCTCTAATCTTTATTGAATTTCATATTTCTCAGGCTAATGATTTTTTTTCACTGAACTACCGTCAGCTTTTAAATATTCTTTAAATTCCAAACAACTGAGATCATAATTACATTTCGTCATTAATGAAGTGTTTGTATTATTTTATTTTACAGTACCTACAAATACAGAATATTAATATGTTCTGTGTTGAAAAATAAATCATACAAAACGAAATCTTCAAATACAGTACTGTTCTGTATTATACAGAACGGATGGTCACCCTATTTATAGCATTTTTTCCATTAATTTTCATAACATACATTTGCACATAGTTTGCACGGAAAGCGCTCTAAGTTTTGGTGATGAGTAAAAAAGTGATTTTTCAATAACGGTGACAGAAGTGATAGTGATTTCTGAATTACTGTGAATTTAAATAGTGACTGTGCTCACTGTTTCCTTACATCAGCGAGTTTCAGTTTTTTTCCAATATTTTATATACCAATTTAGTATTTTTATTCAAATTGTCTCTTTCTCAGTCACTAATCTTATCACAGTGATTCTCTATTACACAAATTAATTATAGAGCGAATATGAAGTGGAACGAAATGAAAATAATTGCCAAGTTTTGGTACTCGTTAGTGATCAGTGATTTCCCGGTTTAATTAAATCACTGATAACGAAATTGTGGCCATCACAAATAAATTTGAAAATATATTCTAAAAGCATTTCCCGTACAAAATGGTATTGTAATATATTTAACGGTTACCGAGTTATGATGGAATTTTCAATCAATTTATATGTGAGGTGCCCTCTAGCGGGGAAGCTTGGAAGTCAAATATAGGTCAAATATGTTTGGCACGGCTCTGAAAACTATTCTAACATCAAATATGATGCAAATCGGTTCAGCCGTTTCGGAATCTATTCCAGACTCACCTGCAGACAGGCAGACAGACATTCCAATTTCATTTATATAGATAGATTTTGGATTCATCATGTCAAAATAAATCCTTTCGCAACTCGCATAGCATCTAAATAGTTGAACTTGCATAGTTCAATACATTCGCGTGTCGATTAGATCTTAAATGGTTCAAATTTCATATGAAAATACATATGAATTTCGCAATAATTTTGAATGAATCATCAACCCTGGAGTCATTGAATGAGTCCACCATTTAATAAATATTCAAATGTACATGTGTATGTGTGTGTGTATGAGTGAGTGTATGTTTCTGCATGCATAGTAAAATATTTAATAGTGCGAGAATGAGAATGTGAACGAGCATCACGGGTTTGATTGCATTTCGGTTTAATGTTTGTCGTCTTCTTTTGTGTGACGACGCTAACGACGTCGACGACGGCAACCAGCGACGTTCGTGCGTTCGTTCAAACAATAATGTCGGTTGGATGTGGATGGTTGAAATGGATGTGTATGGATGAGTGTGGATGGAGTGGCGATGATGATGATGTCGGTGTCCTTTTGCATAAACGTTTTGGCACTAAACTTTCAAGGTTAAGTCGTAGTACTGCGACGCGTCGTCCAATGACATTAACAGTTCGTTCACCATTATGCATACGCTGTTCGTTTCCCTGCCTGTTCGCCTGCCTCCCTGTCTGCCTGCCTGCCTGCTCGCTTGCCATGCTATGCCGTGTCGTATTTACTTTTCTTCATTTCTGTTGTATTCTACTTTATACTTACAAATATGTACAATTTTTGTTTGCACACCCTACAGCTGCTAAGTACAACACAATAAGATCATGAATTAAGGTGGTCTTTTTTCTTTTTTTTTTTTTTGTGTTTTTGTCTTTGCTTAGACAAGTAAAGAAATTTAAATTTATGATATTACGCAGCAATTGATTTCATCAATAATTTAATTGGCATTGATAATGAAAGTGACAGCAGAAAACAAGTGAAAACAGTTTATGCAATAATTGTATCTTCAGAAACACCAGGCAACACTTTCATTGCATACATAAATACAGACAAACATACAAGCATACGTAGATATGAATGTAGGCTCCTAGGTATTATACGTTTAAAAGAGCCGAAACAGAATTAAAGCTATTGGCAACTGACAATATCGACAAGCAATAAAATATACGTAAACTTATGACCTAGTCCAAAATGAAATCGCCAGTCAACAATCGCGAGTGATAGATCGCATACACACACCGATTTTCGGCCTGTTTTTTCACCGATTTTCTGTTTGTTGATGAGGATTAGGAGACGGAAGTAAGCGAATCGCAATCGGCTCTACCAACGATTTTACAAAAATTTTTGACGTTTGTCTTTTAAAAGTTTTGCAACTCTGTTCCACTCTTGTAAAACCCAAATACCCAAGAAGCAATAGAAATACAAAATCGGTCAGTCGAAATCGTTGTGTATAAAAGCTGTTGACAATGGAACAAAAAAATCATAGAGAATATGAAAAAATTGGTGAGAAAAATCGGCTAAAAACCGGTGTATGTAAAAGCAGGCTAACTAAATTTTTTCCTTGGTGGATTACAAAAGCCTGTCGCTTCATTTCGTACTTGCTCTCAGCTATGGTCGACGAAAGAGGTTCGTCAGTCGACAATAGTTTTGATTCTGTTTCGGCTCAAATGCCGATTATAGCGTTTTTAATTTCATTTTTCATTCTTTGACTCCAGTTTTTGTTGTACGCATGCTTCTTTCAACACTGGTTGGGCTCTTGCAAGGAGGACGACGACAACAAAACAAACATTTCATCAGAAATGGCAATGAGCTTACATAAGGGATCGACGTCTTCCGTCGGCGACTTCGGCGTCGCTGCCGCTATCGCTTCGCTGTCGACAGAAGAGTCTCGTCCTTAACGTTTTTTTGTTTGTGTTGTTATTTGGTTTTACTGCTGCTGCCAATGATATTATTTTTATATATTTGTACTTTTGCTTGCTGTTGTTTGGATTTGTTTTTGCAAGTTGAAAGGGAAAGGTTATCAGACTGTAAGCAGACAGAACATTATTTTCACAATTTGGCATTATGGTAAAGTTTTTTCATCGTTTCATCGTCGCTTCTTCTTCTATTTCGTCTTGTGCATTTTTTATTTGCCACGACGACACTTTATTTTGATGGAGGCAACGGTGTCGGCGGGCGAATTTTCGTAGTAGTTGGGGGAGTTCATGAGTTTATGGCGAACTGACTATTAAGGTGCATTGGCTTTTTCCGTAAAATTTTTGTAAACGGTAGACAATCAGAGGTCAAAGTTGGTAGCATTGTACTTTAGCTAAAGTACGTGGACGTTTTTTTTTGTTTTTTTTCATATGTTATATATTCAAAACTGTACTTGAACTCGTCGCAGCAAAGTTTCGTAAGAGTTTAATTTTCTTTTTATATAAAAATGCAATCACATCAAAATATTTTCCTCACTAGATGCTTCCATAAACATGTTGGCGTCATTTATAATAATGATGCAATGGCGTAAATGAAAAATTTATACATTCGAGAGAAATTTGAACTTCTTACTAATTGGTAAGATAAATATTCTTCTTAATTGAACATATTCTTAAGGAGATTTAGAAGTCACAGAACTTCATTTCATTAATTGACAAGCAGTTGGGCTTCAGCGTTTTAGTTCTTTGCGGAAAATGTATGGATTCAGAAGTTGTCCTTTATTTTTTATATGATTGTTCGAAAGCGAAAACTATTTATTATCTAGATTCATTGATTAATTTAGTCTCAATGGTTTTGATAGTCACTAAGAACTTAAAATGGGTCAACCAGACTCTCGAAAATCAAAACTTGAAAATGAAATTCTGAGATACGAGATAATCTATAAAAATATTGATACTTATGTTTTTTCATGTAGAAGTACAGCGGTACTGAGTACCAGTATGAGTCTGCGTTATTTTACTTGTATCGATAATAATAGCATTGAGCAACACTACTTTTTCGTGACGATGAATAGGGCACTGTTCTGACCACTCTCTCCTAAGGCACATATAGACGGTTCAGTAAAAATGTTATTTTACGAGGAGTTCAAAGCCAAGGTGGAGTCCTACAACTTTGATATCTTAAGTAAAGTTTTTTGCAATGTTCAGAACAAAAGGTTTATAATTATTATTATTAGTAGGGTATTATTATTGTTAGCTTCTGGGAAAGATATCTCTAATAGTCTAGTCAATATTTCATTGCTGCTGTTCTTTAAACTGAGAAATTGAACTGAAATACAAAATTTCAACGCATCCACGTCCTCTTGGTAGATTTATCCATAAAAGTATTGTTTAAATATTCATGCCTTTAGGTGGTGATTATTTTATACACATTTTAGGTTCTAAAATTTTGTTAAATTCTGCTGCCAGATTTGCCAGCACACAACATAACATAACAAGGGAAAAAACTCCTGTTTTCAAACATCCCAATCTCGCAGGACTTTGCAAAGGTTAGACTAGCGCACAGCTTTACATATCAGCTGCGCAAATTACAATATTTGCCATCCACTGGCATATATGGTAATTAATTTTATGCAATCCTGTGCAATTGATATGATGGATCCAATTATGTTTACATTATCGATATTTTATAACAATGCTTCATCTTTATTTGCATCTTTTTATGTTTATGTTATAGAGGAAATGTTTACAAAATTATGTCACGTGATATCAAGGCCGTAGCCAGGATTTTTTTCGGGGGGAGGAGGTGGTTTTCATTCGAAGAAAATTGACATTGACTTGCCATTACTGGTGATGAGCCCGACCTCAAAAAAATTACCAAAAATACTAAAAATAGTCAGAGGCTCATTTTTTTCAAATGATTATCAGTGGGAATTCGGGCCATGATAAGGAATCCGGATGAGGTTGGCTTATATTTCCAAAATTCGTGCAGTTACTGCATTGAAAGAGGTCTTTCGAGTCGGGGTACTCCGAGCAATAATGGGTTAAAGAATTAATTACATTTTAAGATTGTTTCCTAAAACTTTGGAGCTGATCCACTACTACTGCCCATGGCGAAATGGTGATAGCAGCGTCAGCTCCGTCTTCTTCTTCTCTAGTTTTTTTAAATAAAGATAATCTTAACTGTCAAAATTTATTTTTTTTGTTTTGTTTTCCATGCATTTGTTACTGTGTTTTTGACAATTACGATCTTTAGCAACAACAAAGTAGCGTGTTGTTATTGTCACGTTGTACTTGTTGTAGTGCTGCTACCACCATGTTAAATCCGCCTTGCTACTGCCCTACATGGGCTTTGCGAATAAAATGGTTCCTAGCGTTTAATAATGAATTTTTTATACTTATTTTTTTTATTTATTTTTTATTTGTCGAAATTCAACTCTAAGAATGATGGTCGTCCATTTTCAAGTGAATACAATTCATTTGTTTTTAATTTGTTGCACTATTTAATCTAATTTTGATCAATTTTATGCATTTTCTGTCACTTTTTCGGATTATACCTAACCCAAAATATGGTTTTAAAATTTCCCCAAATATTGGAGTCATTCCCCGATTACCCCAGGGCTTCGCTATTCCCACGAAATGGTGGAATTTCCCACGAGTTGGTCAGCCTGCTAACGAATTATCTGCTTACACAAATAACAAAACATAAAGAGATTTCTTCCGCAAAAATATAGCCCCAGTTACTGGGGCCTTACCGACTAGTTATGCCTTTAATTAAAAATAATGTAAATAAATAAGGAACGAAGGCGATGCAATTTAAAGTAAACATAATTGAATCTTATTGATTATAAGTTGATCGATTATAAGTAATACGATGAAATATAAATTATGCAAATCTATTAATAGTGAGTTTTAATGAGAAATAAGTTAGTTCTTAATTGACAGGCTGAGAGGAAAAGCGGGCTAAAATTTGTATAAGAGCAAAAGTGACATAATTTAGAGTGTCAGTGCAAGAATGGCATAAGTAAAACGGTTTAGAGTAAAAATGAAATGCCTTAAAAGTAAGAGCAAAAATGGTGTAACAATTCTTTCAGAGCAAGAACAGCATAGTTTTTTATTCCGTTTTCGCTCTGAACATATTTCGTTTCACTTTTGCTCTGAACACATTTCGTTTTGCTTTTGCTCTTAAATAAAATTATTCTATTTTTTTCTGAACGTAGAAGTTATACCACTTTTCCTCTCAAATGAGGACGATTCGGTTTTATATCACTTTCGAATGATAAATGGCAGGCTGAGAGGAAAAGCGGGCTAAAATTTATATAAGAGCAAAAGTGAAATAATTTAGTGTGTCAGTGCAAGAATGGCATAAGTAATACGGTTTAGAGTGAAAATGAAACGCCTTAAAAGCAAGAACAAAATTGGTATAACAATTTGCACGCCGAAAAATTGCGCATCCTGCCAGAAGGAGTTTTCAAACCCCTCTCAAAAATGTACATTTTGCTAGAATTGAGCTTAACTTAACTAAACTAATTAAATTAAAATAACTGGAACTTAAAAATTTTACTTACAAAACAGTCGAAATCGGTGTTTTAAAGCCTAAAGAAAGGAATTTCCATTTGCATTTTTACAGCGCACATACCAAAAGTAAACGAACCAGCTGCTGTGTACAACTACTTGTTACAAAATGTTGCTGCAGGTAATGTTTCCAATATGTTCAATAAATATTTGGAAGAAAACTCGAAAATTTTCTCAAAGCTTGGATGCAAGATGGCAAAAATGTTACACTCCTAGCAAATGGGAAGCTGGACGTCCTCCATTACAATTTTGCAAGAAATTCGATGGAACAAAAAGGCGAGATGCAGCGAAGTATCTAAAGAAAAATGTGATGAGTTTGTGCAGCAACCACGGCAGCTCGTAAACGCAGAAAATTAGACTTGGCTGTTGTCTTAGAAGAGACGACACAGAGCCCAGTAAGACCTGCTAAAATCACAAAATTAATTGCTAATAAAATAAACCCGGTTTGAAGCTCTGCAGGCATTGGCGTTTCTTTTGGAAAATAGCTTGAAAAGAAACTAAGAAATTCCGATATATATCCTTTATATAAAGAAATATAAATGCAGACCTAAAGGCATAAGTTCATTTAGAAATGTTTTTAAAACAAATTACAAGAAGAAATAAATAAAACAAATTTTTAATATGCCATTTATGTTCTTTAAAACTACAAGTAATTGTTTTCTTTATTATTTGTTGTATTTCACCATTTTATCCATATTTCATTACAAATATCTTTCATCGGTATCTCATAACAAATTTTACAGCACTTCATATTACACTCATATAAAATAAGTGGGCGTGGCAATTTTATTTTCATGTGAAAACATCCCTACCATCCAATTGGCCAGAAAATCGGGTGAAAGTTTTTATAGTGCAGTGAGATTTATTGGGTTAACTAAGTTGTTCAAAAAGTCAATATTTCATCAGAATACGAGCTGTTATATTATTTTCAAGCAACAACATTTTACACTTAGTTTTAATAAATTTAATTTTAATTTATTCAGATAAAAAATTATCTCAATAGACGCATAAAATCTGCTTCAATTGATTGCTAAAGGCTCAGCATCGAAAGATCTACCAAATACAACATTAGGATCTGTATATTATGCTCGGGGGTTAACAAAAGCTCTTCGGATGTTATGGTGGACAATTGCTTCTTTGCGAGCTCCGAATCTGTATGAGCCACCACACATATCTATGGAGCATTTGAGAGATTTTAATGAAAGCGATGAAGTGTTACTCAACATAAAAATGGCATGCCATGCCATTCAGAAAGCCGAACGCTAGAGTTGACCAGAACAAATAGATTTCCTTTGTGTGATTATTGTGGAAAGCTTCTCTCAAATTTCTATAATTTTAATTGTCACATAGGGAGTTACATCTTGGTACGGGATATTAAGTTTTGTATTGGGGAATTGTTGACATAAAAAAAAAAACAAATTCACCGAAAAAATCAGTATTATGCGGTAATGGACATGTTATGAATTCTGTTGTCGATGACAAACTTGCCATTGTGAATGTAATAGTCTAAAATGTAGCAGTGAACAGTTTAAAAGTTGCGCCTCATGTGCAACTTACCATTCATGACTTTAATCAAATAAATTTTATTTATAACAATTAGATAAATAAAAAATAATATTTACCATTTACAGTCTGTGAATGCAATGAAAGTAATTTGTATTATTAAGTTTACCTTATATTATTTAATATTTATTTAAACAATTTTATTTTCAATGAATAGCTTTTTGGTTAAACGTCAATTCCATTATTCTGACTGCTTGCTTTTCTTGTTCTAAGCGTTGTTGTTTAATACCAAAATGGATTATGCTGCCAGGTAATTCATAAATGAATATCTATTTTTTTCTAAAAGATGAAATTTAAATAATAAGATTTAATGAAACTTTTTTTACTCGAACTAATTGATTTTTTGTACTTCAAGCTCATTTGGTAGTTAAATTTCATTTCAGCTTTCGCTATGGCGAAAAACAAAAATCAGTTTTGCCACTTCAAAACCTTAAATAGCGGTAGATTCGGGCAATAACGATTGGATTGCGATGTCACAACATTGTGGCAGATTTTTGTTATGCATTACATAGCATCTTAATTTTCGCGAAAACAAAAAAAGAATTAAATAAATAAATGGGACTTACATTTTCCCCGCAGGCACAGAATAGACAAAATTTTTTATGTACAGTTTAAAATCAAATTTTAAAAAATATTTAATTTACACAAAATAAATAGTTTTGGTTCGTTCTAATTAGTTTCCTTTTCCTATTTTAAATTCTTCATTATATTATAATATTTATTCAGAGTTGTTATTAAAAAGTAAGTACTAAGTAACAAAATTATAATCCCTTCATGAGTGGATAATATAACATTTTTAAGTGTGAAAGTAAAAACTAAAATTCTTTTAGACCCAGGAAATTGTTGTCCCCTTCCTAACACATAAATCTTAACTATAGTATTCCCCGGTTAATTGGTCCCCGCTTATTTGCGTTGTCAGTTTACGTTTTTAGTTAAAAATGTATTAAAATTCCATTCTACGGTTAATTAAACCAGAAATTGTAAAATAACCCTTTCGAACCGAAAAAAAACCACTGCGTATAAAATATTATCGACGCCTGATCCAGGTTTTCCATATAAGCAGTTTACGCAGTTGCTTAGAAGCGTCACGTGATGCAAATTTTTCAATTTTTAATATTATTTAAAAATATCAAATTCTAGTTTTTATTTATTAGAAACTACATAAAGGGATACGATCTAACGTATCTGGTAAAGAAGAAGCATTTGTACTGTAAGCACCCAGTACAGCAGCGCTGTCTTACCACTTTCGTGGGCCTTGAGGCAAAATTATTCCGGGGCCCTAAAATTTTTTCTCAATATTACAAAATTTAAAATTTTTATTACTGCGACGATTTTGATTGAATTTATACAAATGAAATTCAGCTATGTCATCATTCGTTTATGTTTTGTACAATATTGTTGAACTTGAATGTTCTTTTGCATGCAAATATGAAAGTATTTGCAAGTCAATATTCAATTCTACATGACAAACAAAACCTGCTGAAGTTGCTTAACCCTTTCGACCCGCATGTGACAATACAGACTATGCGAATAATAGCCCACAAACCTCAAATAAATAATGACCCAAAAATAATGGGCCTTTATTCACAATATAAAAATGTCAAAAAGATGACGGAAATGTATGTAAAACCCCGAAAAGGCCCTTAACAAATCATTACAAAACTCCCTAAAATTTTGTGCTTGAAATTTTAAATTGCATTCATTGCAAATTTGAAGGTGTTTGCAGGGCAAAAATACAATATTCGTCCAGAGCGAAGAAGAGTGAAGCATATTATGTAGACATTTGCATCGACCCTCTGATTTTCTCTTTCAACTTATTTTTTTCCTCGTCCTCAGCTTCAGGGAACTCTTCAAAAATATCGAACATGGAGCGGTTCCATATCGGTATAAATGTTGTTTTTGAAGTTACATTCAGCCTATAAACTTCATAGCAACCATGGGAGATCTGAAGCCTCAAATATTTTCGCATTTTTTTCCACCGAAAAATACTCTGGAGGCCCCGAGCTGCAAGGAAAAAACTAAAAAAAAATAAATTTGCAATGAAAAAATAAAAAAAAAGAAATGGAATGATTTTATAATTTATTTAAATTTTTGTGGTATCGATTTTTATCGATAAACATTTTGAACGAAATTTTTTGTTTTCAAGTATGGTTGACGCTTTCAGGCGTAGGTTTTAATTACTGAATTTGGTTATATTTTAAGCTAATTTAAGACTAAAATAAAATAGAGGTGAGAATTTTGGATGAAAAAAGTTGACTTTAAAAATTCTACATCGATAAATTTTTAATTCATGCCAGAAAGTTAAAATCTTCTTCAATGACTTGAGAGGAAAGAGGATATGCCCACGTGATTCGATGCTCAGAGAAATTTCTATCTGCATATTAAAGAAACGATTTTTATCTCATCATTGTAAACTAATATCTGTAAATGCATGTATGATATGTATGTATGTAAATCATATTGTAAATGGAAGGTTTCTGCATACATACTCATGTATGTATATATGTATGACAAAGTAGTAACTAAAGAGAAAGACATAAAAATGTAGGTGGGAAACTGCAATTCGCTAATTCGAGCCTGCAATTGAATTTGAATTGTAATAATTTCATAACGCCATTAGAGGAGGCACAACGAAAAGTTTCACCACGAAGGCAAAAAGGTTGTGATGCCATAAGACAAACAGACAAACATTCACACACATAAAAATGTTGTGATGTATGCCAGCATTTCTAATTGCAAGAAGTAAGGTAACCAATTGTTGCATGTAAGTATTCATTGTCGTCGTATACACTTTCTACTATTGCAACAACATAGATTACACCGCAATCGTTACTTGCTTTATGAGCCACAAAACAAGTAAAAGCTACTGCTGCTGCTGTTGCTGCAATATCATCGTTGCATATTTGCGAATAGTAAAATAGCATGCAACATAAACGGATGTAGGCAACAAATAGCGACTGCAACATCCACAAATAAATGTGCCAATAATTTCTCTTCTTCTCGGTCTCTTTTTCGCTGTGCGCTGTTGTTGTTTTTCCTGCTGCACTTTTGATATTTTCCATTTACTTCTATTGGTTGTTGCTGTTGCCGTTTTTCTTTTTTGCAATTACTCAACCGTTTTTTGTTTTCTTATTTCTTTTTACAATTTTCATTTTATTTTCTTTGTCTCAAACAGTGAAGAAAAGTTGGTCATGACAATCAAAATAGATGTGGCAGCAGACACAGCAATGGCAAGGTGAACTGAGGGGAGCATGAAGTGGTGGTAGGCAGTTGATCAGTCAGGTTAACAATGCTAAACAAAAATCACGATCAGTGTCGAGTGCAGTCATGCTTTATGCTTGCAAATATATCTAAAACTCTGCAGAATAGCTGTGGACACATATACATATTTACATATATGTATGTATTCGTACATAAGTATGTATGGGTATTTGGAAAACTGTTCGATAATATAACATAGGTACACTTTAAAAAATACCTATATTTAAATTACAATGTTGAAACGTCAATAATCCAATCAGTATGTCAAAATCATAAGGAGATCCCATTGGTAAGTTTCTAGTTTTCGAGATATTCTTCTTTTTTTTAAAAACTTTCTATGATAACTTTTGAAGCTAGAAGGTTCGGGCATTAGTAAATGGTATCTTCTGGTTTGAGTCAATCAGAGAAAATGGGATCTATTCAATGTCATTGATACATTTGCAACAGTTTGGCTACTTTGGTTCTGGATTTCAACAACACAATCCAAAATTTGACCAATTTATTTTTTCCGCGAATTGAGGGAACGAAATTGAGTAGTACTGAAAAAAATTCTACTCTTGGAATCCTACACATAAATTAGGCATTGTTTGAAATTGTTAGAAAAAATTATATTAATTGCGTTTCAGTCATAAATTTTATGCAACTCGCAACTTTTAGGCGACCTCGATAGCCTAGTGGATAGTGCACTAGACTTTCATCTGGGAGGTTCGGGTTCGATCCCCGTCTTCGTCTGGTGGTTAATTTTCATTACTTTCTTATATTCACTATCAATATGAAGTGTATGAGAATTATAAGAAAGTGTACAAGTACATACCTTGGTTGGTAATGGCAAAACCACCAAGCCGATAAAAAATTGCCACACCGCCGTTCGGAATCGGCGTTAAACTGTAGGCCCAACTATGTGGTATCACAATGGGCCGTTCAGGCCTAAGTGTGTCTCTCGACAGCCACTCCAACCTAACCTAACCTATGTAGATATGGCAGATATGTAGCTGGTTTTGGTATATCTTGTTGGATGCTTATTCTTGAAGACCTCACAACAAATGAAGCTAATTTATCACGCTAAGTCCTAGGCTAGATTAGTTGGAAGTGGTAGCCTTCTGCTTGAAAGCACACTTAAGCACATATTGGGCTCATTGTGATACCACAACACGGCGCTACTCCCCCATTTATGGAGTGGAGAACCATGAGGATTCTATAAGGAATCTGGCTATGCCCTTAATATTTATGGATGATAGCTCGAAAAGACTAGGGAAGAAGATGAGCCCAGAAGTTTTAGTCTCTTCCTGGTCTGAGATGGGCATTCACACATGAAATGGAGGACTGTCTCTTCTTCTTCTTTAGAGCCGCAGCCCCAACAGAAGTCATTGAACGGCAGTCTTAGCAATGCTGATGAAGTTTCTGCTAAGGTTGAGCAGCTGTCTAGTCCATCTATTGTCCATAGTGGTCCATGTTAGTCTGGTATTGCTGCAAGTATGCTTTGCTTCCTCGAGGTTGTTTTGCTTAGTGGTCAATTTAATACTTTAGTCGTAAGAGCGACACCAATTGTGCAGGAAGGTAATATACAGTGTGGCCAACTCAGCGCTTTTCCGCTGATTTTAGTGCTTTTTGAAAATTAAAACGCGGAAAAAAGTGATTTAGCGCTCAGCGCGTTTTTTTCAATTTAAAATATTGTTGTTGGCCACACTGGTAATATATATCGAAAAGCTGCGAATCCTGTTAAACGAACTCTTCAAAAGTTGAGTGAAGATCTTGATATAATGAAATCACCGGCAAGGGACTTAATTGCTGCTTTGCTTTCCGTGTAGATGCGGACATTCGTATCGAATGAATAGTTGCAAATAAGCCACTTGGACGCTTAAAAAATAGTCATTACTTCCGCCTGAAAGACGCTACAGGCACTAGGAAGTCGGATAGAGGGTCCGCGATCCATCTTACTAGAGAATATGCCATAGCCAACTCTTTCTAAGTCCTAACAAACACGAAGTTATATCCAGTCCAATACTGAATCCGAAATTGCTGGTTAGAAATTTACGATATCCAAGTATTTTTTTTTAACCACTTTATTTCGGAAAATTCAAGCTAATAATAATAACAATACAAACGTTTAGCATTAACATAGCCTTTCAATAAAAATTGTTCTTTAGTGGTTCATAATAGGCTTAATCTTCTCCAAGCATTTCAGATCCCAAGAAATTTCAATAGAAATTCTACTTAGAATGGCACGTACCCCTGCAATTATTCGAGGGTTTCAGCTTTCTCGTTGTAATTAAGTTTGGGGTGATCGGAGCTGCGGAGAAAAAATACTAACTTAGGGAGGGGGGACTGGAGTGTAGCATCATTGTAGTAGTAATTAAACTCAAGTCACTGATTAAATTAGAATATCTTTGTTTTGAAACGAGACTTCTGACAAAGTCCACAAGAAAGTCTGCTTTCATATGAGGAAATTATTTGCAAAGAGGTTGTCAAATTGTTTAGAAAGGGGGGGTTGAAACGTAAGGGGTATACCCCACTATCCGTCACATTTGACAGTAGCAAGCCAATAGTTTCCCCTCAAAAAACAACGACAGGGTCATTAAATTATCAACGATGCTAAAAATCAGCTGATAAAAAAGCAATTCCACAGGTTAACTCAGATGAATGAAAAATCAATAAACAAAAATTCTTGTAACGAATAATTCTTGAACAAAAACTCATGAAATCCACTCGATAAGTAAATATTTAGAATAATCTCGATTTAGCTGTACGCAAACTGATTTTCGCGCCAAAGGTTTTAGGAAGTTGTAGTTCAGCAATGATTCTGCCCAACGTTCGTAGAACATTTAAGAGGCTCCAGCTGCAAATATTGGAATTCTTTTAACTTAAGTGGTACGCTACTAGGAAAAAGCTATAATATAA